>PVJN01052842.1:0-13945 GCA_004026805.1 Lasiurus borealis | reverse complement strand
AGGTGGTGAGGTGGGTGAGGACAACAATGACTTGGAAGAGGTGTTAGGACCCAAGGGCTCTGCTAAACCTGTGCTGAGGAACGAACCCCAGGATCCTTGGGGAATGAATGCCTTTATCCAACAGAGCTGCTGGCCTCCCTCTTACTCCCCTGTGTGTGTGTGAATGTGTGTGACAGTCCCTGGAGCCCCACCCACCAGTTTACCTAGGCGGCCACTCACACCTTCCCCCAGGAGTCCCTCTCCACACGCATCTTTGGCGATGACACATGCTCTCCACACGCTCTCCTCCAGGAGCTCAGGACACCAGTGCCGTGGGCTCTGGTTCCCAGGGACGCACCTGGCTTCCGCTGCCGTGCATGATGCTCTCCGGAGTGTCGTACACCTCAGACTCCATGTGAACATTCTGGTCCTTCTCTAGACTCACTTGCACCCGCAGAATTCGAAAGAAAGACCCGCCGAGGTCCAGGGCAATGAAATCTCCCTTTTCTGTTCAGGGAGAAAGCAGGTATTGCGTCAGATTCAAGTTTTCTGAAGGCCCCACACTTTGCCACTTCTCCTGGGGTCCAACCATCCCCTCCCCGAGGCAAAGCACTTCCGGCCAGGAACCTGAAAATACTCACTTAAATACAAATCCCACCCCATCTTTCTCTCATTCCTGACCCTTTGTCAAAAACAACAGCACTATCCATGCATTAAAAATAAAACTAGCATTTCAACTCAGCGAAACCCTACCTCTGAGGTCGTCCCATAACTTGGGTTCCTCCCATGTCAGCTCAGACAAGATTACAGATAGGCCAGAACTCCACTTATTCCCCCAGGGAATTTATTATTATTATTATTATTATTATTATTATTATTATAAAATATACATAAAGTTTGGCCTGGCCAGTGTGGCTCAGTGGTTGAACATGGACCTATGAATCAGAAGGTCATGGTTCAATTCCCAGTCACAATACAATGCTAAGTTGTGGGCTTGATCCCCAGTGTGGGGCATGCAGAGGCAACAGATCAGTGATTCTCTCTCCTCATTGATGTTTCTTTCTCTCTCTCTCTCTCTCTCTCTCTCTCTCTCTCTCTCTTTCTCTCTCTCTCTCTTCCTCCTTATCCTCCTCCTCTTCCTCCTTCTCTCTGAAATCAATAAAAATATATTTAAAAACCTATGTAAAGATATGTGCATAAAATTTACCATTGTAGCCATTTTTAAGTGTACAATTCAATATACTCCCAATGTTCTGCAATCATCACCACTGTCTATTTCCAAAACTTTTTATCACCCCAAACAGAAACTTTATAACCATTAAGCAATAACTCTCCATTTCCCCTCCCTCTTGTCCCTGGTAACCTCTATTCTACTTTCTGTCTCTATAAACTTGCCTATTCTAGATATTTCCTGTAAGTGAATTAGTAGATTTGTCCTTTGGAGTCTAGCTTATTTATTTCATTTTGTATAAAAACTAAAGGTGCATCCATGTTGTACCATGTGTCAGTACTTCAGCCCTTTTGAGGCTGGATGATATTCTACTGTATGTACATATCATTGTTTACCCATTCATCCGTCAGTGGACACGGGTTATTTCCATCAACAGATGCTTTTAAAAGAAGTCCCTGTTGATCACCTAAGAGCTAACTGGCCTGATATCGTTGCATTCCTCAGGGCCAATGTGTGCAATCACTGGGGTGGTCTCAGCAGAACAGAGAACAATGATGGGACCGTATGCCGAGACCACCATATAGCACCAATGGCAGTATGCCAAACCATTAAGCCACCATCACACGTTACCTTATTTCTCCTTAGTTACCCCCACATGTACTCCCCAAAAATCAGTTAAAATCTGTTCATTTGCTCAGCCAGCATGGTTCAGTGGTTGAACATTGTCCTATGAACCAAGTCACAGTTCAATTCCTGGTCAGGGCACAAACTTTCAAAGCATAAAATGTTTGATTTTGATTAAATACAATTTATTTTTTCTTTTGTTGTTTGTGATTTTGGTGTCAATCTCTATGAAGCCATTGCCAAATCCAAGATCACGAAGATTCACACCTCTATTTCCTTCTAAGAGTTTTATAGTTTTAGCTCATCATAACTTTAAAGTTTATTTTTTATATGATATGAGGTAAAGGTACCATTTCATTCTTTTATATGTGGACTAGAGGCGCAGTGCATGAAATTCATGCAAGGGGGAAGGAGGGTCCCTGCAGCCCAGCCTGCATCCTCTCCAATCTAGGACCCCTTGAGGGATGTCCTGGGGATCAGGCCTAAACCAGCAGTTGGACATCCCTCTCACAATCCTGGACTGCTGGCTCCTAATTGCTCACCTGCCTGCCAGCCTGATCACCTCTCAGTGAACTCCCCTGCTGGCCTGGTCACTCCACACAGCCTGCTTGTTCAGTCATTTGGTCGTCCCTCACTAACCCTGGTCATAGGTAGCCATCTTGTGAGGATGTGACAGTCAATGTGCACATTACCTCTTTATTATATAGGATAGATATCACAGCATCATTTTCTTTGTTCTCTAGTGCAAATAATGAAAATCTGTCTGGTAAACAACTATAAACCACTTGTGCATAGGGAAATCATAGGCACAAAAATGAACACCATGCTAGGATAAAATTATGAATGTTTTCATTTTGTTTCAATATTTTAAAAATTAATTTACTGTTTTAATGTTTAAATAAATATTTTTTCATGTGTTACACTGGCTCTTCATCATACCTTTAAAAAAATAGCATAGGGAATATTTTGGTTGCCAGCTTGGTGAAACGTCTCACTTTCAGTCAACTCAAAGGCCTAAGTAACACAAGTTCTTGTGCTCAAGTCCCAGGTGATGGAAGCGGAACCTGCTTAACGGTGTTGACAGCAGGTAAGAGCTTTCTGCCCCTCATGCAGGAAGGGGTCAGGCTTCACGCAGTACCTTTCCAGGACCCAGGCCTACAGGTTTCCCGTAAAGGTGAGTGAAAATGACCAGGCCACCTATGACCCAGGAGGAACCTGGCCTTAGGGTGCCGGGGGCTGGCCCGCACTTCTGCGGCTCTGTCGGCCCCTCCCTGTGCATCCCAGCTGCCGATGGCCGACCCACCCCGGCCTGCTGCTGCCCTGTGTTTTCACCAGCACAGGTCAGCGGGCTCCTGGGGAGTTGGGTTAGAAAAGGCAACCAGAAAGGGTGGCCTGGAGATGTCAGGACAATGCCAAGCACTGGACACTCCACACACCGGGCAGTGGGGATGGGTGATGTGTGGGCGGCTTTCCCTGGAGGCCATTCACACAGAGTCATTGTCAAGCCCAGAGGAGCTCCTGGTCCTTCCCTGAGCAGTGACCCTCATTCCAGGGCGTGTCTGTGCTCAAAGAAATGGCAGTTGGCACCTCTTCTATAAATCACACTTGCAGCTCAGGAAACCTGGGACAAACATTAACTCCCTTTCTCAGTTTATAGATTAGGAAGCTCCAACCAAACCAGCCCAATGACTTGCTCATGGTCACACCTGTGGCAAGGCCAGGGCCCGTCCCTTTCTTAGTCACTTGTGTTCTTTTTTTTTTTCTTTTTTTAAAATATATTTTATTGGTTTTTTACAGAGAGAAAGGGAGAGGGATAGAGAGTTAGAAATATCAATGAGAGAGAAACATCAATCAGTGGCCTCCTGCACACCTCCTACTAGGGATATGACTGCAACTAAGGTACGTGCCCTTGACCAGAATCGAACCCAGTACCCTTCAATCTGCAGGCTGACGCTCTATCCACTGAGCCAAACTGGTTAGAGCCACTTGTATTCATGTAAACACTGTGATGCTCATTATTTTTTATGGGTATGCTAAAAGCCCAATGTATGAAATTCATGCATGGGTAGGGTCCCTAGGCTTGGCCAGCAATTAGGGCCAATCTGTGAGGCAGCGCCAGCCCACTCACTGGCCAGCCTGGCCCCTGCCACCACCTGCTTGCCTGCCGGACCCACCCGCCGCCACCGCCGCCGGTCACCTTCTGCGGGCCAACCAGCGAGGTGATTAGGGGGGCCCAGCTGGAACTCGCCTTGGCTGGCCTGGGGCCTACAGGCTGGGGGCAGTTCCTGCATTGAGCATCTTCCCCGTGGTGGTCAGTGGCGTCATAGCGACTGGTCATTCCATCGGTCATTTTGCTATTCAGACGATTTGTGTATTAGGCTTTTATTATATAGGATGTCCTATTTTCTTTAGTTGGATGATAAGCAACTTGAAAGAAAGGGCAATTTAACATGCTTCCCTCTCCCAGTACTGAGTCCTGCACACAGCAGGCCATCAGCAAGGTTTGCTGCTAGTTCAATATGAACAGCCTGGGTCAGACACATGGTCTGCTCTGTCCCATTCTCTGCCATGCAAAGGACAACAAGGAACGACTTCCAGTAAAGGGCAACATGGTATCTGGTAAACTTTCTGCCTGTCTAGCATCTCTTTAGGTAACTCCCTGTTTTACAGCTGAAGATGAGGTAGAGTTGACCACCCCCCCTTCTCCCTGCCCCTGCTTCAGTTCCAGGGGACCAATGTATGACCCAGGAACATCCACAAGGATTGGTTCAGGTTGGGCACATGACCCATGCCAGCCAATCATCACCCTCTCCAAGACCATCCCTGGATGGTCAGCTTTGAGGTTAAGGTGTCGGCTGGGGCTGCAGAGCTGTCTCCACCTAAGGGAGAGGTGGCCTGTGCAGGAAGCCAACAGAGACTGAAAGAATATCAGGCAGAAGCCAACTTATGACTAGATTTCCCAGTTATATGAACCAGGAAAGGGCTCTTTTGCTTATACAAACTGGAGTTAGATTTCTTTCAGAAAGCTCCCTAGTTCAATTTTGTTTAAATCCTTACCCAAGGATATGTTCATTGATTTTTTAGAGAGAAGGGGAAGGAGGGGAGAAATGAGAGAGAGAGAGAGAGAGAGAGAGAGAGAGAGAGAGAGAGAGAGAGAGAAACATCAATCAGTTGCCTCCCCTACTCACACTGACCAGGGATTGAACCCGCAACCTAGATATGTGTTCTGACCAGGCATCAGACCTGCGACCTTTTGGATGTATGGGACAATGCTCCAACCAAGGGGCTACCTGGCCCAGGCCCAAGTTCAGTATTCTTTATTAGGGAATACATCCACCAAATACTTGCCCTCATAACAAAGGGGTCTATGCTCAAGTTGGCACCCCATTCAGACCTGTGGTATCCAGTCAGCCCACTGCGGAGGCACTAGAGTTCCAACTGTGGACTCATCCACATCTTGGGGGTCTCAGGACCAGGTGAGACAGCCTGCCTTTGCTTCCCCCTTTATCCGCCTCTCCTGCCCACAGCATCGAAAGGATGCCAGTGAATTCTGAAAAACTCTGGATCCTGGTGGGGGGAAGGGGATTCTCTGACTCATCCCATAGATTGGTAGGGCCTTCCCAAAAAATTCTTACATGGTGGATAGAGTGTCAGCCTGTGGACTCAAGGGTCCCAGGTTCGGTTCCGGTCAAGAGCATGTACCTTGGTTTTGGGCACATCCTCAGTAAGGGGCGTGCAGGAGGCAGCTGATCGATGATGTTTCACTCTCATCAATGTTTCTGACTCTCTATCCCTCTCCCTTCCTCTCTCTAAAAAATCAATAAAATACATTTTAAAAAATTCTTACACAGTCAGTTATTAAATTACAATAATGAAGAGGAGGACCATGGCCCACTGTAACTCTCATGGTGGTTTGCAGCTTCCAAAGCACTTTTACTTGACCCTCTTGACAGCCTGGGGCAGGTTGGGCAAGGATTCTCCTGCCCATTTTACAAATGAGGAAATGCAGGCTTAGGAAAGTTAGCTGGCTTGTCAGAGGTTACACGGATCATGAGCAGCAGAGCCAGAGATTAATCCAGTGTTCTTGGCTTTTCTTTTATTTATTTTTCTTTTCATCTCAGCCTCTTTTTGTAGTGGTGGGCTTTTCCTCCAACTTCCTCTTCAAATCTTGGGCCTCAACCTTCCTTCCTGCCGCTGGTGCCTCCTACTTACGACTTCTTCCCCCATTCCTCATCTCCACCAAAGCTCGGAGATCGGCTCTTCCAGAGGAGGCTCATTAAACGAAGCATCTGAAGGGCCCCTGGCAACTCTCCACTTTCTAATGACAGCCATTATTACCAGCGAATAATAGAAAACAAACATGGGACAGATGTCGCTCTTGAGTCCAGGCCTGTGCTGGGATACAAGGCAAACAGAAACGGCGCTTTCATGAAATGCCTACCTTTGCCTTGCTCAGTGAATTAATTCTGAGATTCAAAGGCTTTCCCTCCTGTCTGCAATCCAGAAACTGGATGCATAAAAAAACAACTAGAACACTGGACATTCCAGAGATTTCACAGATGGAAAGGACTTTGAGATAATCCAAACGTCTTTTCAAATAAGAAATCTGAGTCAGAGATATGTCCAGTCCAAATGAAAAGAAAGTAAACATTTCCCTCTCTTTAGCTAGAAAGTAGTACTATGTCTACAGAGAGCTCAAAAAATTAACCGTGAAAGAAAAAGAACTAACAGTGACCGTACCACAAATCAAATATTTTTTAAATTACCCTTTTGGATAGAGCGTGCTAGGAACCATGAAACTAAAACAAAGAAATAGTCAACTCAATCTGCCCTCAATAGCTTACAATATAACTGGTATTTATTCTTAAGGATAAATGAGAAGAGAGAAAGAGAAAAAAAAAAAGAAAGAAAGAAAAGAAAAGGTTTTACAAATGAAGCAGAGTGACCAGGGTCTTTGGAGGGAGACTGGACAGCTCTAAAAAGAGACTTCTCTGTTCAGCCATGTCACCAGAGTAAAAAGGCTTCAATATCTTCCTTCTTTTATTTATTATTTGTACCTTTCCTATTCCAAGAAGGACATGAAGCCGATAAAAGCCACCTTAGGGTTTACAATTTTTTAATGTATAAGATTACTAAAGAGCAATTAAAGAAAAACCACTATCAATTTAAAAAAAAGGTCCAAAGATTTAAAATAGTAACAACAATAAAAATGGGCCAATAGAGTTACCAAAAAATCAGTAATTTCCCAAACTCTGAGCCCAGCCCACAGGTGAAGGTCGGCAGGAAAGGAAAGGTTTGTTTCCCCCTCTCCGAGGAGGTCACATCACCACTGGAGGGGGAGGAGCAAACCTCCGTGGGGCGAGTCCAATCTGTCCTTCCGTGGTTTGGGACTACCACTAATTCTGTTGCTCACTAATTACAAGTTGAAGCAGTAATTAATATTCCAGAAAGGGAACAGCACCATGGTTTACTATGAAGGAGACTAGCATTCTGACGACGCCAAGGGATCTGCTAGTTCTTGGTTGCTAAGCTAGCAGGGAAGGGGAAGGGGAAGGCACATCTGTCATTAAGGGCAGTGACTCTGAACCCACCCATGAATGAACCCACCCATGAACATTAGGAACAGCATAGGGAGAAAGGCTATAGGGTGTGTTTGGTTGCACTGTTGAAGTCCTAACCCTTACACTTAGAAATATGACCTTATGTGGAAGCAGGGTCTTTGCAGAAGTAATCAAAGGAATCATTTAAGATGAGGTCCTTAGTGTGGGTCTCATCTGACTTAGAAGAGGAAAACGGCATGTGCGCAGGCACACAGGGAGAGCACTGTGTGATGACAGAGGCAGATTGGGAGACACAGTGCAAATCAAGAAACACCCAGAACACCGCCAGAAGCTAGAAGAGGCCAGGAATAGCCCATCTAGAGTCTCAGAGGGAGCCTGGCTCTGCTGACACCCTGATTTTGGACTTCTAGCTTCCAGAATTGTGAAACTGAGTTCTTGTTATGAAAAGCCACCAGCACTTCCTATGGCAGCCTTGGAAACCAATACAGGGGCAAAAGACAGTCAGCAGGGTGAGGGGTGGGGGTGGGAGGCGAAGAGCACTGAGGCAGGGGAGCAGACCCAGGCCCTCTGCACAGGATGGTGGGTCCTTGCACTTCAGGGTTTTGGTTTCACCTCCTCCTTCTCCTTCTGTTTTCTGTTTGTTTTGTTTGTTTTTTAATCCTCACCTAAGGATATTTTTCCCACTGTTTTTTTTTTTTAGAAAGAGTGAAAGGGAGACATGTGGGAGGGGAAAGAGAGAGAGAAACATAGAAACATTGACGTAAGAGACTCACACCAATTGGTTGCCTCCCACATGAGCCCTTACCAGGGCTGGGGAATTTACAACCAAGGTATGTGCGCCCTTGACCAGAAATGGAATCCTTGATCCTTCAGTGGGCAGGCAGACACTAACCACGCAGTCAAACCAGCCAGGGCTCTCCTGTTCCTAACACTGCTCTGTGCTCCTGAGAGACTGCCCTAAACATCTGGCCCCATCCACACTGGAGAAGAAAGATGCTCAGGAGGAGTCTTGGGATGTCGGAGAAACCAAGATGGTGGCATAGGTGAACACCTAAACTGCTGCCTCACCCAACAATTTCAAAACTACAACTAAAAGACAAAAAGGACATCATCCAGAACCACAGGAAAGCTGGCTGAGTGGAAATTCTACAACTAGAAGGAGAGAGAAAAGCACACTGAGACTCAGCGGAGCTGCAAAAGGCTGAGGTACAGAAACACGTGTGTAGAGAGAAATGGTGGCTGAGTGCCTGGCTGGCTTTCTCTGGCAGGAGGGAGAAAGAAGCTCCTGACTCACTGAACCCCAGTTCTGGAAGAGACCCTGTGGACCCAGGCTCATACAGGGAGGAGTATGGACTGTCAGGTAGAGAGAAAGGCACAGGGAAACTCAGGGGAACCGCAGAAGGCAGGGGTCTGGAGGCACGTGCGCAAGGACTGCTGAGGTTGCTGCTGGCTTTCTCTAGCAGAAGGGAGTCAGAAGCTCCGGACTGCACTGAACCCCAGTTCTGAATGCATTGAACCCCAGTTCTGGGAACTCAGGCTCACACGATCAGGGGAGAATCTAGACTATCAGGTGGAAACTCAGGGGAGCCGCGAAAGGCAAAGGTCTGGAGGGATGCCTGGGGCAAGAGGACAGACTACTGAGTGTGCAGCTGGCTTTCTCCAGTTGGAGGGAACTGGAGGCTCCTGACTGCGCTGAACTCCAGTTCCGAGTGAGAATCTGGGAACCCAGATTCATTGGGAGAGACACTGGACTGTCTTTCGGACCCCAGGGCAGCTTTCTCTCAAAGGTGCTTGCAGCGATTGCTGAGGAACTCTGAAACCGAGAGGCCTCGTGGGGTGGGGCTGACAGGAAGCCAAGATTGTCTGCTCAGCCCTGAGATTCCACCCCATCCAAGCTGAGCACAGAGGCTTCTGCAATTTTGCAAGTCTTATCCCGTAAGGCTGTCTTCAGCACAGAAGTTCTCCCAGCGTAGACACAGCTGATCCTCACAGCCAACTAGCCTGGAGGTTAATTCCTCCCAGTGATAATAATCAACACTTAACTACAATAAGGCTGTACACACAGTCCATAAAGGGGTGCACCAAGAGTGTCCACCTCAGGTAACTGGGGAGGCTGAACCACTAGGCCATATAGGACACCTAGCACACAAAGCTACTCTGTCAACTCAGGGAAGCAGCAAAAATGCAGAGAAAAAGAAAGAGATCACAAATGAAAGAAATGGAGGAAAACAACTGGATATAGAGTTCAAAACTACGGTTATAAGGTTTTTTAAGAATTTCCTAGAAAAGGCCATTAAATTTACCGAGACCCTTGAGGATATGAAAAAGGACCAATTAGAAATTAAAGATACACTGACTGAAATAAAAAATATTATAAATAGACCCAACAGCAGACTAGAGGAATGCAAGAATCAAGTCAAAGATTTGAAATACAAAGAAGCAAAAAATACTCAACTAGAAAAGGAAAAAGAAAAAAGAATCCAAAAATGTAAAGATAGTGTAAGGAGCCTCTGGGACAACTTCAAGTGTATCAACATCAGAATTATGGGGTGCCAGAAGGAGAGAGAGAGCAAGATACTAAAAACCTATTTGAAGAAATAATGACTGAAAACTTCCCCCACTCGGTGAAAGAAATATACTCACAAGTCCAGGAAGTGCACAGAACCCCAAATAAAAGGAATCCAAAGAGGACCACACCAAGACACATCATAATTAAAATACCAAGAGCAAAAGACAAAGAGAGAATATTAAAAGCAGAAAGAAAAAAACAGTTAATTACCTACAAGGGAGCACCCATTTGATTGTCAGCTGATTTCTCAAGAGAAACTATGCAGGCCAGACGGGAGTGGCAAGAAATATTCAACATGATGAATAGCAAGAACCTACAACCAAAATTACTCTACCCAGCAAAGCTATCATTCAAAATTAAAGGGCAGATAAAGAGCTTCACAGATAAGAAACAGCTAAAGGAGTTCATCAACACCAAACCAGTGTTATATGAAATGCTGAAAGGTATTCTCTAAGAGGAAGAAGGAAAAAGTAAAGATAAAAATTATGAACATCAAATACATATCTATCAACAAGTAAATTTAAAAATCAAGTGAATAAAAGAATCTGATGAACAGAATAAACTGGTTAATATAATAGAATCAGGAGCATAGGAAGGAAGTAGACTGACAATTCTCAGGGGGAAAGAGGTGTTGAAGGTGTGGGAAGAGACTAGACAAAAATCGTACACCTATGGATGAGGACAGTGAGGGCAGAGGGTGGGGTGGGAACCGGGTGGAGGGAGCTATGGGGGGGAAAAAGAGGAGCAACTGTAATAATATGAACAATAAAGATTTATTAATTAAAAAAAAAAGAAGAAGAAAGAAAGGAATTTTGGGGCCCAGGCTCCTGGCTCCTATCCCACAAGCCTTAGGACAGTGATCCCCAGCATGGCTTAGGACCACATCTGTCATCACTCTAAAGACACCACTGATTGCGAGACACGTCATTGTTTCATGTAACGTGAAAAAAAGAAAAAAATGCTGCCAATAATAACTATGAGATGTGATTATTGTACAAAACATTGATGATTTCAGAGATATATAAGTAAAAAATTATCTAAAAATAGATGGAGCAGGGGAAGACCAAAGAGGTTTGGGGAAAAGGCAAATATGCCAGGTTAAGCTGGTTTCTTTCCCACAGGCCCGTCACAGTCTGTATTATTTGGTGTCTGTTATGTATTCATCTCTACGAGGGGGCTGCAGAACGTTGATTTTCCCAAATGAGTCTGAATTCTGAGCCTTGTTTTGAAGAGCGGTTGTTGGGGCAAATGGCTAGCCTACTAGTGAACTCAGATCACACTCTGAGCCCCTCAACCTTGGGAGAAGGTAAGGGAGAGAACTCCTGCTAACAGCCGGGCCTGAGGATAGGGAGCTAGCTGAGGGGCAGTGTCAGGAGAAAGAGAAGGCATCTGCTCCTTGGATGTGTTAGTCTTGGGCCAATAACACAGAACCAGGTACCCCGAAGACATCAGGTATCTTTCTGAGCTCTTCCAAGTCAAGGGGTGCCATGCCCACCCCCCTCCCCCCACCTCCCCACTCAGCTGGCAGCAGACACCGCCACACCTCTCCTACAGAACTCCACTAGCTAATCCAGGAAAGGCTCCAATGCTCCCAGATGTGAATACCATCCAGGGCTGGGAAGAAGCAGAAGGGAACTACAAAGCCAGGGACATCGGAACAAAACCCAGGGCACACCGCAGTCCAGCCACTCTGATGGCCAGAATCTCTGTGGTAGTTCATGAAACCCCGAACTGCTAGTAACCAAGACCTCAAGGAGAACCAAAGGATGGAGATGAAGTCGATTTTAAATAGTCAGGAGCCATCAGAGATACAAATCCCAATGTGTGCATGGAGCAAAGCCCACCGGTGGCCACAGAGCGCATGTTCTTCCTTTGCATGGGAACCCTCCACGCTTCTAAAGGCCGCTGCAGGCACAGCGGGAATTCCCCGCAAGCCCTGTCCTTGCCCATCTTTTGTGCACATCAGCTGCCACAGCTGCAGTTTTCCTGACATCCATTTTGCAGGCTGCATGCCAGCTGTCCCAAATCCCAGCTTTGCACGAACCTCCGGAGCAAGGAATGAGGGCCGTACTCAGGGCGTGTACTCAAAACCCCAGGAGAAACTTGACTTCCTTCTTCCTTCTCACACATACAGGTGAGTCCCAGCCTAGAGCATAGAACACAGCTCAGATTCCTGCCCAAACTGGATAGGCACAGCACCCGCCCCTGCAAACTACAAACTGCGGGTCGGCTGAACAGAAGAGCCTCTGTGAGCAGCCCAGGTTGTGCCCTTTCAAGCCTCTACCCTCCCAAGTGCAGGGGCTGAGTTTTCCCCCCCACCTCTACCCACCCCCACTGTGGGGCATGGGCCATACAGACATACTAACAGGATAATTTTTTTCTTCCATTCTATCACCCTTGGCTTTTCCCTGCTTTGGGGCTACCTTGATTTAGCATCTATACTATTTGTTCAGATGGGGACTCAGATCTCTGAGTCGGAGGCCCACCAGTCACTAGGATTGCTACTTATTTGAAGGGAGAGCTTGATGCCCTGATGGAGAGATTCTCCTAAAATGAACTCTTCCTTTCTTCTGGAGCCTTTTATGTTCTGGTGACAAGCATCTCTAAGATCCTACACAGCATCTGTAAGATCCACAAATACGAACCTTTCTTATCACAAGCTACTAGTCAGTCAGACCAATGAGGGTAGGTCAGCCTTGTCCAACCATGGTCTCCCTATGCCTGACACGTGGTAGATGCTCCATAGACCTATGATGGATGGATGGATTGATAATGTATGGAGGGAAGATGGGTGGATGGATGGATGGATGGATGGAATGGTAAATGAATGAAAGAGTAAATGGACGAACAAATAAATGAAAGTTGGAAAGATGTTTCACAGAGCATTCAGCTCTTGGAGCCAATCTCTGGATGAGACTCACCTGAACCATCAGGAATGGACCTTACAAATGTTGGCAACATCTTGACTGTGGCTGTCGGATTAAAATCCCGAGAAAGACCATGCTTCATCTCCTTCTTGAAACGAGTCATGATATCTATCAGAGTTTCATCGGAGAGCCGCATGGCATAGAGATACTTGTCAATCTGGGGGAAGGATAAGAAAGAAGGAGAGTGAGGCCAAGGCTGAGGAAGGTTATTTCAGTTCAAGTTTGACCAAGGGAGGACAGGGCAGGTGAGGTGCCCATCTGTCCAAGATAATCCAGCTCCCACAAGCACCTGACCAACTAGGCACCTGACCAACAAGGCTGGCACATCACAAGATGGGAAGTCATCAAATGCCATCAACCAGGTCACTCGGAGCATGCTTGCAAATGCTCTGAGCCCTAATTCCTCCCCTGTAAAATGAACCAAGCATCTCCAAGGTCCCTTTCAAACCTCAAATATTACATGGAAGCTGCCCCTTGACCACTCCCCCGCAAAGACATATCAGAGGCACCTTAAGCCTCCACACAACCCCTTCCCTCTATGACAAGTGGCTGGCCCATCAGCATGTGAATGGAAGTGCTACAGAGGTTAGGAATGAGAACTCCAGGGCCAGAAACCTGGAGCTCAAATCCCAGCCCCATCACTTAACAGGTGTGTGAATTTCAGGTTCCTCAACTGAAAAAGTAAGACATTAAATAGGACCTATGTTGTAAGATCAAATGATATGGAAAAGCACTAAAGACACAAAGTGTTTTGATAAATATCACCTATTATTACTAACACTGGTGCACGAAATCCGTGCACCAGGAGGAAGGGGAGGAGGAGGTGTCCCTCAGCCCAGCCTGCACACTCTCCAATCTGGAACCCCTCAAAGGATGGGGTCAGTTTATAGGGATCGGTTCTAAACCTACAGTCGGACATCCCTCTCATAATCTAGGACTGCTGGATCCTAACTGCTCACCTGCCTGCCTGCCTGATTGCCTCGAACCACTCTGCATGCCAACCTGCATGCCCCCAACTGCCCTCCACCACCAGCCTGCTCACCCCCAAATGTCCCCCTGCCAGCCTGATCACCCCAAACTGCCCCCGTGCCAGTGTGCTCGCCCCAACTGCCCT
>PVJN01052841.1:0-13945 GCA_004026805.1 Lasiurus borealis | reverse complement strand
TCGGCTGGGTCTGGGGTTTAGTGTCGTAGGATAAGGGGCTCAATGCCGTTGGGAGTCTCCGCTTCCCTCCCGTCAGAGAAAGCCAGCCAGGTACTCGGGCACCCGCTCTCCCAGCGCGCGCGTCTCCGTACCTCAGCTTTTTGCAGTTCCTCTGGGTGTCTGTGAACCCCTCTCTTTCCCTCTAGCTGTAGAACTTCCATTCAGCCAGCTTTCCTGTGGTTCTGGATGATGTCTGTTCTGTCCTTCAGTTGTAGTTCCGAAATTGTTGTGCGAGGCAGCCGTGTAGGTGTTTACCTATGCCGCCATCTTGGCTCCTCCTATCACCTTATTTCTCCTGAAATCTATATAATTTTATTTGTCAATGTCATCCAATAAATTCAATAACAAAATAAAAAAATAAGAAATATTTTATTTTTAATTCTATAAGTCATACATGACTGTACTTCAGATCAGGCTAAAATATCCTTTGTGATACTAACCAACCACTCCCAAATTTCAAGTCCCTACCTGCATCAGAGGTAGTCACAATTAACAGTTTACATGTAATACTTCAGAATGTTCATGTACCAATAGAAAATATTTACTACTTTCTATTCTGTTTTTTACTAATCTACACTAATAAAAGAAAACATGCAAATTGAAAATACCTCCTCTATGTCCACAAGCCACACGCACCAGCCAATCAGGAGCAAGTATGCAAATTAATCCAACCAAGATAGTTGCGGCCACGGAGCGAGCAGGAGGCTTGGGTTTCTCTGGCAAAGGAGGAAGCCAAGCTTTCCACCCGCTCTGGCCAGCCCTGGCCTCCGCTCAAGGCTACAAAGTTTCAATTATAGAAAATAAATAAACCCCAGATCCCAGGGCCTCTGCTTGGGTTGCCGGGGGGCGTGGCTAGCCTCCAAACCATCACAGGCCCCTTGCCCAGGCCACCCCATGCACCAAGGGAACACCCACCCTGATCCAGGATACCCTTCAGGGCAAACAGCCGGCCTTTACCTGTGCACCAAGCCTCTATCCCCATCTAATAAAAGAGTAATATGCAAATTTACTGTCACTCCAACACATAAGATAGCTGCCCCAATGTGGTCAAAGATGACTGCTCTGTATGGACATAAGGTGGCCACCACAAGATGGCCAGCAGGGAAGAGCAGTTGGCAGAGAGCAGGCTTAAAAGGGAGGACAGTTATGGGCTATCAGGCCAGCAGGAGAGGGCAGTGGAGGGGGACTAGGCCAGCAAGGGAAGGCAGTTGGGGGCGATCAAGCCTTTAGGGGAGGACAGTTTGGGGTGATCAGGCCTGCAGGGGAGGGTAGTTAGGGGCAATCAGGCTAGCAGAGGAGCAGTTAGGCATCAGTCAGGCTGGCAGGGGTGTTTAGGAGGTGATCAGAATGGCAGGCAGGCAAGCCTTTGGGAGCCAGCAGTCCTGGATTGTGAGAAGAATGTCCAACTGCCTGCTTAGGCTCGATCCTATCGGGCAGTCCAACATCCTTTGAGGGGTCCCAGATTGGAGAGAGTGCAGGCTGGGCTGAGGGACACATACCTCCTACACCAGGCCTCTAGTTGTCACTACAATGTGTGTCCAATTTTGCAACTTGCTTTTATTAATCTACTAGAGGCCCGGTGCACGAAATCCATGCATGGGATGGTCCCTAGGCCTGGCTGGCGATTGAAGCATGAATGTCTGGCATGGAAGGGCAGATCCCAGCTGACCTCTGGGCTCTGAGCAGCACTTGGGCCCCCAGTCCCCACTTGCCCATCTCTGAGTCAGGGAGCCCAAGTTCCCACGTGAAGATGTGATAAGCATGGCTAGAAACTATGGGCCGGGATGCAGCATGGGCCTCTGGTGCTGTATGAAAGCCAGTGAGCAGTGCACTCTCACCCAGTTGGCTTTGGCAGACTAGCTCCTGTGTGAACCCACGGTGAGCCCAACCAGTCCTGAGGTCTCTGAACCCTACTGGGGCTGACAGCATCTCCCACTGCTGTCTTCTGCCAGTGCCTTGTCGCTGATGCCCACCATGTTTTGCATCACTCCTTGGTGGTAAGCACACATTATAGCGAGTCATCAAACTCCCGGTTGATCTCCTGGTTTAGGAGACAATATGCATATTAGGCTTATTATATAGGGTATCTTCCATTGATTTCAGAGAGGAAGAAAGAGGGAGAAAAAGAAGGGCAGGGAGAGGGAGAGGGAGAGGGAGAGGGAGAGGGAAAAGGAGGGAGAGGGAGAGGGAGAGGGAGAGGGAAAGGGAGGGAGAAGGAAAGGGAGAGAGCGAGAGAGAGAGAAACATCAATGATGAGAGAGAATCATCGATTGGCTGCCTCTTGCACATCCCACACTGGGGATCAAGGTCACAACCTGGGCATGTGCCCTGACATGGAGTCAAACTTTGACCTCCTGAGTCATAGGTCTGCTTTCAACCACTTAGCCATGCCCACCGGGCTCTTGTTCTTATTTGAAAGGAGAATTAACATTCCAGAGGTTGTCTTGACTAAAACAGCCAAGTTTTGCATTGACAGAGTCGGAGGCAGGAAGAAGGTTAATGGGTTCATCCAGAGGGGCATGTGGACAGACACCGTCTCTGGCTCTTCAAGAGGCACTTCCTTGAGGCCCTTAGATTCCCCGCATGACCCCCAACCCTCCCTACCTGCCATCAGAGCTGAGGTGAGTGGAGGATGGGATGGGCCATCTGTGATTTACCTGGGAGAGGCGTGGGAGGGGGAGGGAAGGGCAGAGCTGGGAGCACCACAGACCCCAGGTGTGAGTTAGAGGCAGTAATCTGGATGCTGATTGCCCTGTCCTAGCACCTCTGGAGTGTTTCTCTGAAGCACTGCAAGTATTGCCTTAAGCCCTGGGACTTAGGGCTGCTCTCCATTCTTCTGTTCTGTGGTATGGGATCCTCTTTGTCCTGGAAATTGGAGTCAGGGAATGGAGTCTGACCACCTGGGCAAGCCCTTGGCATTGGACCCTGAGCGTGACCTAGTTGTGGGTACATCTAATCTGTGTGTCCAAAAGGGGGCTTCATTTTTCCTAGTTTTCAACATTTGCTTTCCATAATACTGTACATTCTGTTTCAATGTTTTTTTGTACCAAAAATAAAACCATTTGCTTGTTTCCAATAAGTACTTGGCATTACTAAAGAGAGCTTGGGGGTTGGGGAGAGGGACCATGGAGGAATTAGGGTAGCCAGCTGGGAATAACCCACCTCCTGGACCTCAGGGTGGGATGCTGGTTATGAACATTCCATACCCTCATGTGTAGCTCAAAGTAAGGTCTGGGTTTTATAGACAGACCCTCAAAACAAACAGGCCCCTGCCAGCAGCTGCCAGACCCTGCCTTCCCAGGGGCCTAGCCAAGCATGGGTCCTCCTCACCCCTCTCCCCACATTGTTCCTCTGGCTCTGGCTTCCCTCCAGCACACCCCAGAGCTGCCACTTCAGCTGTCACAGTTTCCATGTCTCCGCATCACCCGCAGGGAGGATGCTGACACCTCTTGCTGTCTTCCTGCTTCCTCTTCCCCCTTAATCTGCTCCTAACACAGAAACCAGTGGGTTCTCACCTACAGCCCCAGTGCCTTCGCCTGTACTCAGGGGATGCTAGGTTCTCATGAGCCCTCAATCCCTGCAGGATGTGCCCCCTGACTCAGCCTTGACCCCTTCCATTCATCCTCTTGCTCATCCTGCTGCCTCTTCATAGGCTGTGCCTTCTGCCCAATGCCCTTCTCCAGACATCTGTCTGGCTCTCCTCTATCCGTCCACTTTTCCTCAGTGAACCTCCTTTAGCTCCTCCCCTAACGGAGCCGCTATGCGGCTTCATTCCCATGTTTTCATGGTGCTCGTGCCCACTAACAGCTGCACCTCACATCTGTCTGAGGCAGTTTCCTCTCCAAACTCCCGTCCTCTCCTGGCAGAATGCACATTCTGTAGGACAGGGTGGCTGTTTCCCTGCTTCTCTGCGAGCACCAGGGCATCACCTAGGTGCTCAGTCAGTGATGCAGGTTGAGTAAGATGCTCAGGCAATGGTGTTTGGTGTAAAGGCCATTGGAAGGCAGACTCCCTTGGAGCTGAGAGCTGGTGAGCTCTCCACACAGCGCTCAGCGCAGGGCATTGGGAGCCAGTTTGTCTTTTCTTGCAAAAAGGTGAGAGAAAGAGAATGAAAAAGGAGCAGTGTGTGTTTTCCCTCAACTACTTAAAAGCTGAAAATCTCATTCCATTCTGAAAGCTATGACTAGAAGCCCTTAGATCAATCCTGTGAGGTGGGTTCTGGGATTCTGAGATTCTGTGGAGAATATGCAGCTTTCGCCTGCCACAATGACAGTGCTTAGTAACCGCCAGCTTTTAGTGCTATTATTTGTGCACTGGTGGGAGGTGGCCTGTAGTGGACAGCCCAGCAACTGTGGACCTGCCCTCTGAGTGGCTGCTACCGCTGTGGGAGGGCCACGCACTGACCACCAGGGGTCAACTCCTGCGTTGAGCATCCAGTAGGTCCATCAGTTGTTTCAGTCATCACGGTCACTGCCATATATAGCGCATATATATATATGATATTCTATGGCACACAATTGTTTATAGAGGTTATAAGATTAGCAGAAATAATGTTGGAAACAGCAGAACTAGGCCAGGGTATAGCCAGGAAACTTTGTGTATGTCACTAACCTCTCTATCCTCATTTGTAAATAACCTTCTATTGTCCTCACTTAAAGGTTTGGTGTAAAAACTAAATGCAGTGTGTGTATGTGTGTGTGTGTGTGTGTGTGTGTGTGTGTGTGTGTGTATGTGTGTGTGTGTGCTTTAAAAACTATACAGCCCTACATATAAATACTAGAGGCCTGGTGCATTAAATTCGTGCAAGGGGGGGTGGTCACTCAGCCCAGCCTGCACCTTCTCCAATCTGGGACCCCTTGAGCAATGTCTGACCGCCCAGTTAGGCCTGGTGGGATTGGGCCTAAACGGGCAGTGGGACATCCCTCTCACAATCCAGAACTGCTGGCTGTCAACCGCTTGCCTGCTTCTGCCTGATTGCTCCTAACCACTTCTGCTTGCCAACCTGATCACCACCTAACCACTCTCCTGCCAGCCTGATCAATGCCTAACTACTCCCCAGCCATCCCGATTGCCCCTAATTGCCCTCTCTGGTCTCCCCCAACTGCTCTCCTCTGCTGGCCTTGGCCCTCACCAAATGTCCTCCATTACAGGCCTGGTCCCCTACTAACTGCCCTCCACTGAAGGCCTGGTCTCCCCCAACTGCTCTCCCCGGCAGGCCTGCTCCCTCAATTGTTCTCCACTGCAGTCCTGGGCCCTCCTAACTACTCTCTCCTGCAGGCTTGGGTCCTCAACAACTGTGCTCCCTTCCTGGTCTGGTCTCCCCCAACTTCCCTCTTCTACTGGCCTGGTCACCCCTAACTGCCCTCCCCTGCTGGCCTGGTCTCCTCTAACTGCCCTCCTCTGATGGCCTGGTCACCCCTAATTGCCCATAACTGCTCTCCCCTGCAGGCCGTCTTGTGGCGGCCATATTGTGTCCACATGGGGGCAGTCATCTTTGACCACATGGGGGTGGCCATCTTATGGCTTGGAGTGACAGTCAATTTGCATATTACTATTTTATTACATAAGATCATTTTCAAACATCTGAAAAATGAAATCATGTAGTGTAATTATTCTAAAAGTATCATATATAATAAAAGGCTAATATGCAAATCGACCTAACAGTAGAATGACCAGTCACTATGATGTGCACGGACTACCAGGGGGCAGGCCTAAGCCATCAGTTAAGACATCCCCCCAAGGGATCCTGGACTGAGAGAGGCCATAGGCTGGGCTGAGGGACCCTCCCCCTGAGTGCACAAATTTCGTGCACTGGGCCTCTAGTATAATACAATATAACTATAGGTATTTAACTTAACACTTTAACCATAAAGTGTCATAAGAATATTTCAATATTCAATTTTTAGCTAGTGGTACAGTCATTCCTAGCTTTAAATGCTTCATTGCAAATACTGATATATTATATCAAAAGTTTAATCATGAGAAAATATATAAGCATAAGTTGATTGTTAATAAATCTGATTCCATTTTTATATCAATGAGATTCTGTACTTGATTCCCAGAGTAAATGAACAGCAACTCTGATGTATTAAAAGAATAAAATTACTAAACCAGAAAAGAGGTTGCAAAACTACACTTAAAAATATTTTAAAATTTACCTTAAATCTAATACATGTGATATTCAAATGAATTATTTTAGTTAAAACATCCTAATAAATGATTCAGTTGAAGTCACAATTCTTTTAAACAAAATGTTCTTATAAGATACAAGCCTGAAAGGTTTGCATTTTAAATAAAGACATTAAGATTCTTAGGGAAAATGGTTAAAAAAGCTCTATAAAGCCCTTCATCTAGTTTTTTTCATGAATAGAATCATCAATAAAAAATAATACTACCAACACCTTAAATAAAGGTGAAAGATTTTCATTACTTGTTATTCACTTTTGGGGGAGCCTAGGGGTTGATAGTAGATTTGGAGGGAGTAAGTGATGTTTCTGAAACTTCCTTTATTTGAAATACATTATCTTTATTTAAAATATATTACCTTTATTTAAAATGTATTACCTTTATTTAAAATTCATTACTTTACTTGAAATACATTATCTTTCACTGTTTCTTCAATCACTAAACTCAACTGGCCTACCCAATTTTCTTTTCCCAACATGAAACCCCAAAAGAGCCATGGGAAAGTGCTGACATATATACACATATGTAAAAAGCTATTACACAAAACCCATTACATTTTGGGGCGGGTGTCAATGTGATCATAGCAAGATAATTCAGAGATGAGTAAAGATCCTGAATGACACCAATTACAGAGTGCTTCCCAAGTACATTCATGTCTGAGAAGGTAGGTGGGGTAGATGGAACATGTATCTAATGTCTACCTCTTAGATGCCAAAAGTGAACGCAAACTGTAACAATCATTTGAGTTCAATTCAATTGAACTAAAAATTAAAAAAATAAGAGTGAACCTACAGATTTAATGAATTAGTATAATAAAGTAGATTATAAAATATGAATTTTATAAATCAGAATGAGTCATGACAGTTTTAGGATCTATTTAAATGTCCTAGTTTGTTCCAATTTTTCTAAGCAGATAAATTTTAACCACGGGCATTTCAAAAAAATTAATTTTCACTTATAGATAAAAGTAAGAAATACATAAAGATACATGCTCCAACTAGGATTTCCTATGCTTATTCCACTAACCCATTTTACAGGTTGAGTTAGTGGGAAAAGAAATATATTGATTGTTCAGGCAGTATAGTCCAATTGCTACCATATCAGGGGATAATATAATTTTAAGAGAAGCCAGAAATCTCTCAATTTTTAAATTAATGTTGATACCAAATTTTTAAGAAAACATGGACAAACCACAACAGACACTTACGTGAGCTGAATTTTGCTTGTAAACTTACAGTTAATAGCCTCAGAGCTAGAGTCAGGCAAATATCTGTTCAGAAAGGCTCTGTCTACTAACCTAAAGAGTTTGCACGTGATCCTGAAAGCTGCTGTGGGGACAGAAAGTGATTGACATCTTAGAAGGATCACTCTGGAAGTTGTGTGAAGTCTAGAAGAAAGCTATGGAACAAGGGCTTAAACCAAAGCAGTGACAGGGACCTGGAAAGAGGGAGACTGATTTGAAAGAGTCAAACAAGGAATAGAGTTTGTAAATTACACAACTGACACTTGAAAACAGGTTTTCAACATCCTTACTCAATAATCTTGTAACTACACCATTATTGTAGGATATCTTTTTTTTTAATATATTTTATTGATTTTTTACAGAGAGGAAGGGAAAGGGATAGAGAGTTAGAAACATCGATGAGAGAGAGACATTGATCAGCTGCCTCCTGCATGCCCCCTACTGGGGATGTGCCTGCAACCAAGATACATGCCCTTGACCGGAATCGAACCCGGGACCTTTCAGTCCACAGGTCAATGCTCTATCCACTGAGCCAAACTGGTTTCGGCTATAGGATATCTTTTTGTGCGGAAGGTTCTTTGGTTTACAATTAAACTCCAGGGGAGATTCTTTGCAAGCATTAAGTTGGAACAGCAGATTCCGCCCCCCCCTCCCCCAGATACTATTAGTATAGTGTAAACAAATACTATGCTAAAACAAAATCCAGAAAAGAGGATAAAGAAGTGAAGAAGAGATAGACAGTGAGCATAGACTTTGGCCACAAATAAAGCCCCTGCTACCATGCTTTATTTGGCTAACATTCTATGCTAGTTTAAAGTAAACAGTGTATAAAGAAATCATCAAGTATTTAGAAAAGGAATAGGAATATCTTACTCTATTTCTATCCCAAAAGTTTTATGACTAAAAATGACTCAATTTATTAGTTTCTGGATCATCTACATTGTGGTTAATCTCTGCATACCTAGTGGAGTAAAGACTATGGCTTTAATTTGGTTAGTACTTTTTTTGGTTCAAGGAATAACTGAGACAGACAACAAATAGGCAAGTCAAATGGAAAGTGAAGTCATCTGGTGGAGTGAAGTGATGTCAAATCTGAGTGTTTTCTCTCTTTACCTTCTGGATAGGAGCTGGACTCCCTTTGTCTGATGACCAAGAGGAGCTTATAAAAGGGCATTTGTTAAACATCTCTGTGAATAATAAAATCTACTCCCACTAACTGCTTGAGAAAAAGATGAAAATGTTAGATTTTTCTTTATTAAACAGCATATTAATTTGTCTGAAAAATTATTAAAGAACTGCTGTCATAACATTTCTGTATTACATAAAATTATAATGGTAAGGGGAGATCATAACATTTCCAAATTATAACAGTTGGAAATATGTTATATATTTGTAAGTTTGTAATAATACAAATATAGCTAAACAATGATTTATTCTGATCCTCTAATCTGCTTACAGTAAAGATCTCATCACCTATTTCATGGTAGTGGTACTGAATTTCTAATCAATGTTGTCTTGTGGTTACTTTTTAAACAGCAGTTTTATGGTACTAAGAATATGCTATAGGTAGACAAGTCTCCGTATTCTATTGGTTGGAATAGGTTAGGTTATCCCACAGTAGCGAATGCCCCAATATCTCAGTGACTTGAAATAACAAAGCTTTAATTTCTCATTAGTGCTATATGCCCATCAGGGGTGGCGGGGGGTTGAGGGGGAGAAGTAGGGGGTTTTACTCTGTGCTGTCCTTATTCCAGGACCTAGGATGACAGGGCAACTACACCATTGCCAGTGAATATAGCAGAAGGAAAGAGAGTTCTCTGGCTTGGAAATTAACCATGACACTTTTAATCAAAACTTGCTGGTAAGAACTAGTCTCATAGCCTCACTGAACTGTATCTGTGAAGTTCAATTTTACCGTGTGCCCAGAAGGCAGAGAGCTGGAAATATTTAGTAAGCACAAAGTTTGACTATCACAGTCACCCAAATAATTGCTCTATTAGGGTTTCATGTATTTTTGTTTTCTCTACCTAGCTGGGCGGTCAAGTCAGAACCTATGCCTTAAAAGGCTCCCCCCAAAATTGTTCTGATTGTTATTTAAATTGAGAACAATCCAACTTAAAGCATGATTAAATTAAGTAATTATGTGCTATTGGAACTGTCCCCCAATACTTTATATAATTTAAAATCCAGTTTTGATATAAAGTTAAAGTCTCTAGGAACAGATAATTAAATTGTTCAGTTGTACTGAGAGCTCAGAGAACAACCACCTGGCTATTAAACTCAGTTATAATCCATAAAACTGATCATCAAAAATGGACTGCATTCATTTTTCCGCAGATGTTATAATCTATTAAAGGACAAAGCCTGGAACTCTGACACTGCAATAATATCTCTCTTTTTACCTTTAACCTATTTGCTGCTTAAGGCTACATATTAAAAACCACTCAAGCACTGTTGCAGAGAAACACCCACCTATGCTGACTATTTCACTTTAAGATCATGACCATAAATTCTCAAATCTTTGTCTCCAGACCTCTCTTCTTCCAGAAACTCCAGACTCATATATCTTGATATCTCTGCTTTGATGTTTGCTAAGTATTTAAAACTTAACTTAGCCTAAACAGAACTTTTTCATTTTCCTGAACTGCAAACCTGCTTCTTTCTCCATCCTTCAAGTGTCTGAAAACTGATACAGTCACCTAGTTTCTCAAGCCCCAAACAGAAATACATCTGATTCCACCCTTCCCCTTACTATTCTAAGTAAAACCCAACAGCAAGTCCTGGCAACTTGATTGCTAAAACATCCAAGCATCTAGGATATTCTCATTTCTCGACATAGCCTAAGTCATTATGGACTCTCACTGGGACTACTGTAAAACCTTTCACCTGATGTCTCTGTGTTCATTAATCCCACCGCTATCCCATTTCCATAGCAATCATTTAAAAACAAACATAAGACCATGGCATTTCCTTCAAAATCCACCATTACACTTTGAATAAAATTTAAAGAACATTGGCAGCAAAAGCCCTGCATGACATGGCCCTTTGGGTTCACTGACCGCGTATTTACAGCAAGTATTTCTCTCTTTCCCACTATAGAAACCACCTTTCTATTCCTTCAGAGTGCAGGGTTTCGCTCACTGGAGCACCTTTGCATTACTTGTTTTCTCCTGGGCTTTGTAGAGAGGTCTGATTGTTATCTTGGTTCCCTTTAAATATCAATTCCTTACAGAGATCTTCCATGACCACTCCATAAAAAGAGAAATCACCACATCACTCTCTTATAGGTCACGCTCTTTTAATTATCTGTGTATTTCTTGATTATCTGATATGTGCCTGTTTCACACAACTAGAATGTAATGTCAACTGTTACGCTCACTGTTATACCCTCTGTGTCCAGATCTGAGTCTGGCTCACACTAGGTACTCAGCAAATATGTGTTGAAAATTATTTATGATTTGAGTATGCACAAGCTACGTATTATCAGCAAGCAAGTACCAATGTTATATCACATAACCCATCTAAGTTCATCTTTGGCCACTTTCTAAATATTCTGGTAAATATTCTGGAATTTTCTATGATAAAAATTATTAGATTACAAATTATTGAACAGAATAAAACATAACTTACATGCTTCCATAGCATAACTTTACCAAGACTAATTAACTTGATTTAGAAGACAATCTGCATTTAAAACTAGACAGTTGGGACAGTGGAAGGGGAAAATAAATGAGTAAGAACAAGAGCTGCAGTACTAACCGATACTGAACATTTACCATGTGCCTGGCACATTATCTTTGTCACCACATTAATTTTAATGAGGTAGGTATTACTATTCCCATTTTAGAAATTAGAATATTGAGCCCCCATGATTTAAATTTGCTGATTTGCTGTCATTATTTTGGAAGTCGTCCTCTTCCTCTAAGCTTAATGTTATCTAATCAGTGATGTTTGATAATATATCATTTATAACTGTTATGTTTAAATTATCTGTATGGTAATTTAAACCATCCTTGTTTAAGGAAAACAAAGGTAATAATTTTTATTTTTGTGTTATTTGTGCATAACTCTAATATTTATTTTAGTTAGGCATTCCAAATGCACCTGGAGCTATTATATCACATGGCCTCATTATTACACTGTTCAGAAAAGATGAAATCTATTTAACAGTTTATATGCTTTATATGGTCCCATCTATTGCTTAACCAAAACAAAAAACAAAACAAACCTCTCAATAAATAAAAAATATTATTCTTCTGGTTTCCTTGAAATAGGGATATATAGGTTTGTTTGGTTTTATAACATTATCTCATATCTTCATTAGATTGCCAAATACATTTGTGAATACAATTACCATTTTATTCTTTAGTCTGGAAATTTTATAGTCATATATTTTTACCATAGGCAGAACATTTTGTAAAATCAGCACTATATCCATAACAAATTTTGACAGTGAAAAAGTTGATGTTCTCTGTAGCCCATAAATAGAATATCATATATCTGTAAGCAAGAGAAACCCCATAACTTCAGATTGAAATAAAAATACATGTTCAAAGGGAATATTTCTTGTGGCCGGAGCTAACGAGAACCCTTCCATGGAGGAAGGTTCTCCTTTCAGACTGATGATTTTTCTTAAAATATGATTTGAAGAGAGCTTACTGATTCAATTAAGTTCAAGAAATTTAAATAAATGAAAAGAAGTAAAATAATACAAAATTAATATTGTATATATCCATGTACTTGAGCATATAAATATGCCAGCCTGGAAAAGAAAACTTTCCCACTCTTTTGTGAAATCAAAGCTCATGACCACCAAGATTTATTTATCCAGCTTTTGTGGTAGACTGATTTCAAAAGACAGATCACTTACTTTAATAAAGATCAAGTTTACCAAATACCTTTCAATAACATGAGGCTTCCCAGGTCTGTGGTAGTAAGAGGAGAGCAGCCTTAAGTGTCTCTCAATCCGTCCCTTCTTCCCCTTCCCAATCACATACACTTATAATCACTATCTTTCTTCAGAGAACCCTTTCTGGATTCCTCTAGTATCCTATCTTCACTAACAGTCTGCAAACATTCCCTCCATCAAATACTAGAATATGGTTTCCAGGGAAATTTCCCTAAAGCACTGTTCATCATGCCAATGGTTTGGCTCAGAACCTTGAACAGTTCCTTGTTGAATTCATGAAAGAAGTCCAAATAAATCAACTTTGGCATTTAAGTCCTTTGTGATCAGATCTCATCCACCTTGTCAGCTGTATTCACACCTCTGTGCATCTCATGACATGGTCACTGGTCCCCTGTCTACTTCCATGCATTTATTTATGCACTCTGGTACTCTGAAAGGAAAGGATTTTTTTTTTTTAAGCTAGGGGATACTTCAAGTTCTGTAATGAAGAGACCCAAAAAGCACCCTGGTTCAAGTAAGCTAGACATAGTCTAGAGGTAGCAGGATGTCTATGGTGGATATGCTGCCCTGTCCCTTGAGATTGCCCAGGGACTGTGACTCTTCCTTTCTAGTTGCTCTGCCATTCCTATGGTTTGCCTTAAATGCTAGATAGAAGACAGGCTGAGAAAGGAGAGAGACAAGGGAATATATGCCCAATCATTCTGTGGACAAGACCCCGAAATTGTACATATCATGCAATTCACACCCGTTGGCAAGGACTTTGTCACATGGCCAAATCTTCCTTCCTATGTGTGTGGGAAAGGTAATCTCTAGGTTGGCAGCCACTTGCCCTATTAAACTTGGGGTTACAGGAGGTGGTAGGAAAGGGGTTCTATTATTAAAAAGTCAGGAGACGGCATTGAATGATTAGTCTCTGCATTATCTTTCTTTAATTTATGTTATCTAGAAACCTCAATTTTTCTACAAAGACAAACCCACTGCCAGGGTCTACCCAGTTTTCTCTTACCACATGTCTGTATTCCATAGTCTTCCAAATGTAATATTGATTCTTGTGCCTCTAAAATTTCATAGTTTTTATACCTATTATGGAAGTTCAGCTTATATATAGTAAATATAGTTAGTAAGAAAATATGTGATCAAAAAGAAAAAGATAAACTGGTGCTATTGATTAATCTTCCTTCATTGTTTTATTACATATACAAAGTTGTTGAAGACAGCTGTAGTAACTTCTTTATTCTGTTTTTTTCTAGAAGTGGCATATGTGGGAAAAAGCACTCAGTAATGCTGGTATAATAACACTGCTTCATTCAATACACTCATAATTTATCTTCATTTACTACAAAAATATCATTTTAAAAAGTAACACCCATAAATGTGATCTACAAAAATTACAGTTTTAGGAACTGTTTAGAAATAAAATTAGTATAAATTATTTTCAATTAAATAATGTAGGTGTCCTACAAATTTACTGAAAATACCTTTGAATAATGATTTTTAAACAAAACATGTCTCTGTTTTTTATCCTTTATTAATGATTTACCAAAATAAAAAAATTCTTGAATAAAACA
>PVJN01052840.1:0-13945 GCA_004026805.1 Lasiurus borealis | reverse complement strand
TTCATGAAAAGTGTCTCATATTAGATCTAGAGTTGTAAGAAGTACATGGAGACTCTCTGTTAATTGTGTGAAAATTAAATGGAAAGTGTGGATAGGATTTGAATGGGGTTGTTGTGGAAATGAGAAATGCTCCCAAGTCCCTGGATCTTGTTAAAAATAGGACAGTCTCATCTGTCTGGGCTGGTTTGGGTGTGGTCACAACTAGAGGCAGAAGGATGAACCAGAATAGATGACCACACATTGTCCCTGTCATCCTGAGGAATCTAAGCTTCTAGAAACACTTGGACTTAGGAATGTGGGAGCAAATGAAAGAAAAATGCTTCCGACGTTGTATTGACCAACGAGGGCCTGAGAAGTAAACACATCTTTCATTCCTGTATGTTTCTATTACTGAGAAACACCTAGAGTATATGGGTAGCTTCACTTTGCCCAATCAATGTATTAATCACGGTGGTGCTAAGAAAGAATCTCAGAAATTATCCAGCCTCAGGCAAAGCTTCACAAAAGTGTGTAACTCTTAATTTTAAGAAATTGAATTTCCTGGGAACTCAGGAGAGCATACTATTTAAAGGAATTCTATATTGAATCCTTCTGTTAAGAAAATATTAGTCCTCTAGTTTGATTTTTCGTTTGTTCATAATTCTGGTTTTCATAAAGTGAGGTGCACTTGTATGGTGCTGTCTTAATTTCCACTACTACATTCAGAATACTTCTTGAATGGTTGATATTTACTGATTGTATTGCTGAAATTAAAACTATACAACATGGAAAAATATGAATGAAATGTTACATGAGAAGGGTGAAACTTAAAATTGTGCATTTGCTAGGATTACAACTATATAAAATCATCATTATATCTAAATCAAAATCAGAAGGCACTTTTACAAGACAAGGGTAGATAAAAAACAGTGTTACAAAAAATGTACATAAATGTGTCCACTGTTTTGAAAATTAACTATGAAATTAAGTAAGTGAACTATTCATATCTCCCTTTGACTCGTTGTTTAAAGTGAAATAATGACCCACAATGCATTCATTATGAACTCAGTTCAAATCCTGATTTCTCCACGCTGAACGCTTGGGTTGGACGTAACCTCACATGGCCTTTGTCTTCTCCTAGCAAATACAAAGACAGTAACCTACAAAACTAATTGAGAGGATTAAGTGAAATAACATTTAGTAAGTGACTGATATTGTGTCAGAGCTACGAAGTGGAAAAGATTCACGGAAGTTAATTGTAAGCATGACCTCCAGGAAGCCTACTGAAAATGATTATATTTCTGCAAGATCCTGGTGGGCCAAAGATGCCCTGACCTAATCACACTTTGCTTATCCGCCCCTAAAGCCAATTACCCACTAGGCAATCTAGTCTCCCTGCACAATATGCATTAAAGGGTGTTAATTTCACCCTTTGAACACACTATGAAACCAGTCTTTCAAAGAGTTGGAATATCTTCATGATTCCACAGCAGTAAACACCACTGCCCTGTAATCACATTACCCAGGAGCCTAACTTACTTCCTCCCAGACATCAGAGCTCAGGTACTGTTCTGAATGCTAGATTACATTTCCTCCTCCCCATAGGCTAGACAGCTCCTGAATACAAGGAAATCCATCTGAAGCATCTTGACAGGGCAGGATTACTTGCATTTCATTATCGTTGCTGTGTCAATCACAATATATACCAAACACGGAAAGTCCTGACAAAGACTGGATGGTTTACAATCACTGCATTCTGCATTGTACATGCAGGAAATGGAAACAATTGAGGATTATATAAACTAAAATTTAATTCACCAGACAGATTTATAGTCTTGCTTATGTTCCAATATCCATTAAAAGTGGGAAGGTTACAAACAAGAAAAGGTTTATGAAATCTTAGAGATATAATGATGTCCCCCAAAAGTGCAGGTGAATAGCTTAGTGTCAATCAAGTTGAAAGCTACTACGTTGGGGTGGATTTTAGGTCCCCAATGTTGTTGAATATTTCTTATCAATGATGAAATGGAATCAGAGAAATTCTCAATTCTAGTATGATAACAAATATGATAAGATTATTAACACTTTTTTAAAAATTGAAAGTTTTCTTTATAGAGATATGCATAAACAAAGAATATTGATGGAAAAGTATAAAGGCATTATTGACATATGCCCTGAAATTAAAATATTCCCTGTTGCCATAATAAGAGAAATGATGACCTACCTAGACATAAATACCAATGGGTCTAAGATTACAGTGGAACACAAGCTAAAGATATTGACAAATCAATAGTGGATTTGTCTTGTTTCTTTTTATAATAATAGAACATGATTCTATGCTAAAGGGAGGGTGGACTATAAGAGCTTGGAAGAGCACATTCTTTATTTAGCATGATATAGTAAGTTATAGGAGACTGAGAAATGCATCTAAATATTATAAAATATTTAAAGGAAAGATAAAATTCCTGAATTTATTTATTCCATAAAAAATTGCCTGATTCTTTCTAATCACAAATTTGACCTTGTCACTCACCGTGCAACAGCATAAAACCCTCCAATAACTCCTTTGTGCCTACAGAACAAAGTCCAGGTGATTTTCAAGGCTCTACATGTGGCTTTTGCAAAAAATATAGAAAAATTCACTTATTGTACAGTAGTATTCTAATAAGCTTGTCATAATCTAGCTCTCACGTAAGCTTTTTCAACCTCAATCTCTACTCCCCTCTGCATGAACTTGGATTTGTAAGCCTTCCTGAAAGATTTGTACTTCTTCAAACATACTCATACTTTTTCACATTCTGATATTTTGCTTAAAATTCTCTAATTCTCTTCCAATTCTTACCCAATTCCATCCTAATTGTATCCCTATTTACTTAGTGAATTCCCCTACCCTCCCCCACTCACACACAAGCATAAACAAATTAGAGCTAATATATATATATCTTCTTAGAGAACCTTCAGTCCAAATAAAGTGCTTCTTTCTTATCTAGCTCTCCATACTCTATATAATTATGTGCTTGCAAGTCTTTCTTTTCTCTACAATACTGAGAACCAGGGCATCTTAGTGCCCTGTTAATTAACATAGTGTCAGGCCACATAGTAGGCATGTACAGTGAGTGGTACCTCGAGATACGAGTTTAATTCGTTCCATAAACTTGCTCATATATCAAGTTACTCGTATCTCAAAGCAAATTTCCCCATTCAAATCAATTGAAATGCCGTTAATCCGTTCCAGCCCCCAAAATGCCACCCCAGTTGTTCTTATTATGTGTTTTTGAATAAGAAAAATGTATTTTTAAATGACAAATATTATATAAAAACATAATAAAAGAGAATGTAAAGGAATAAACTGGTTTTATAAAGTGTATTTACCTACTTGTTACACTCTTAATGCTACACTTTATCCCTAAACTGAATGTAACTTAACTAATCTTCACTGAACTTAATTGCTACTGGTCTTTGCATTTTGGGCCGATTTAAAAAAAAAACAACAACACGTGTCCAATGAGGTTTGCCTCTTCCTCGCTTTCAGAATGTTTCTGAAATGGGTGAGGCAAGTTTCATTGAACAGCTCCGATGCACGACCAGTAGCAACTTTGTCGGGGTGTTTCTTTTCCAAGAAGTGTGACACTCTCTCCCACATTCCTAAGATCTCCTTTATCTCACTTGTAGAGATCTCCTCCTCCTCTGGCTCCTCCTCGAAACCAATTTCTTGGAGAACCTCCGCATGTTGCTGAGACTGCAACTCTTGTAACTCCTCCATGGTGAGTTCCAGAGAGTGCTCCTCAACGAGCTCATTCACGTCTCTCTCATCCACCTCCAGGCCCATGGATTTTTCCAGAGACACTATCTCCTCCTCCACTGGCACCTCGGGTTCGAATCCTTTGAAGGTCCTTTCGGCTATGGCCTCAGGCCACAGCTTCTTCCATGCAGAGGTCAAAGTCCTCGTTGTAACACCTAGCCAGGCCTGATCAATAATTCTGAGGCATATCACGATGTTAAAGTGGTTCTTCCAGAACTCTCGAAGGGTGAGGTTTGTGTTCTCCGTCACTCAAATCAGCGCTGGAACAGATGCTTTAATGGACAGCTTTTTAAAATTAGAAATCACCTCCTGATCCATGGGGCTGCAGGATAGGAGTGGTGTTGGGAGGTAGGTAGACAACATTTATAAACTTGAACTCTTCGAGGAGTTCATCTTCAAGGTTCGGTGGGTGAGCAGGAGCATTGTCGAGGACGAGGAGGGCTTGCATGGTTAGGTTGTTTTCCTGTAGATATTTCTTAACAGAAGGGCCGAAAACCAGGTTTACCCACTCCACAAAGAACTGCCTGGTGACCCATGCCTTCAGGTTTACCCTCCACATAACTTGCAGTTTATCTTTTAAAATCTTATGTGACTTAAAGACTATGGGTTTTCCAAATGGTATACAAGCAGAGGCTTGATCTTGCAGTCGCCACTCGCATGGCGCACAGTGCGAGAGTTAGCCTGTCCTTCATGGGTTTGTGGCCTGGCATCGCCTTCTCCTCTGCCATTATATAAGTCCTATTCGGCATCTTCTTCCAGAAAAGCCCTGTCTCATCACAGTTGAAGACTTTCTGGGGGATATATCCTTTGGTTTCTAGCAATTCGGAAAAAGTTTTGAGGTAATCCTCAGCTGCCTTCACATCCAAACTTGCTGCCTCACGATGCCTGAAGATGGAGTGAATGCTGGACCTTTTCCTGAATTTATCAAACCAGCCTCTACTGGCTTTAAGTGAGTCTTTCGATGCTTCGTCCATGGAAGTACGCAGGGTCTGCTCCAGCAAATCACTGTAAATCGCTTGCGCCTTCTCGCATATGACGCCTTGTTGTAATGTATCTGCTTTAAGCTGCTTCTCCGTCACCCACACCATCAGTAGATCCTCCATCTTTTCATGGAGAGAGCTATGGGGCTTAGAAATTATTGTAACGCCCTTAGCTGGCGTTATACTCTTTATCGACTCCTTCTGTTTAAGCACAGTGCATATCCTTGAAGTACTACGCCCGTACTGCCTCACCAAGTCAGCCACTCACACACCTTGCTCACATTTTTCTATGATTTCACACTTTAATTCGATAGACATCATCCTCTTCTGAGCACTGACCTTTCCACTCGCTTTCTTCGGACCCATGGTTATAAAAAGAAATGTGATAAAGTATGTAAATGCACAAAAGATGTTTCGACAACGAGGTAAACAAGCACACTGAGGTGTGGGAAACTATGAGACGCTCGAGTCGTGGTAAACTGGTGGGTCGTGTGCAACCGGCCAATTGGCGCGATTACTCGTATCTCAAATGTTGCTCGTATTTCAAAGCAAAAAATTGCTCTCTCAACAGCTCGTATCTCAAAAATCTCATATGTTAGGGCACTTGTATCTCGAGGTACCATTGTACTAAATAATGCCATGAATAAATATTGAAAATTAAAACAATAACATCAATAAAACTATCCATTATCACATTCTAACATAAACTATTGTAATTTTTACACAACTGTTTTCATATGTTTATAGATAATAATTTTACATAAATTATCCATTTTAATTCATAAAATTTTCACAGTTCAGTATTCTGCATTTATTTTTCACTTTAGATAGTTTATCTTGCTCTCTGCTCAAGTTCACTAATCTTTTCTTCTGCAGTGTCTAAGCTGCTGTTATTCATTCCAAGTACAATTTTCACCTCAGGCATTTTTTTTATAAATAAGTAGAGAACATAACTGTAGGTTAAACATATAGCATAGTGTAGTTGTCAGTTATAATGTGCCCCATTCATGCTATAATATATATTTCCTTCCTCCCTCCCTTCCTTCCTTCTTTTCTTTCTTCCTTCCTTCCCTCCTTTCCTCTTTCCTTCCTTCCTACCTCATCATACCATTAAAAATTAACTTATCCAACCTAAGTTCTTTTCAAGTTTGCTGGCAACTTTGTTCATTATGCAAATGTTTCTAATGGTGAAGTTGGTGGCAACAATAGTGGAAGCGGTAATGAGGGTGACTGTAGAGCTAGGAGAAGGAAGAGCAAGAGGAAAGAGAGGATAAGATGAAGGCTCAGAAAGAGATGAAAGGAAGAAAGGGATGGAAGGGAGAAGAAAGAAGAGGAAAGAAATCTTAAAGGAAACTCAATCTAAGTGGGAGAGTAGTACTGAGCATATTAAAAATAAGGCCTTTAGTATCAGAAGTCTTGCGTTCTTATTTTTAATTTTTAACTTAACATAATGAACTACTTCAGGCCAAATATTGACTATCGCTGAGTCTTGTTTAATATATAAAATAACTAATACTAATTAATATGTTTATAGAGCTTACTCAGAGCCAGGCAGTATTTTAAATGTCCTACCTATATTAATCCATTTAATCCTCTCAATAACTTTATTTTACACTTTCCCAGCAAAAGAGTGGAACAGCCAGTTTTAAATTGAGGCAGTCTGATGCCAGAGTCTATAGTCTGAATAGACTACCTGAAAGGATTTCAGTGAGGATCAAATGAGGTAACTTACGGGACAGGATTTTATCAACTAAAATATAATTATATCTTAAAACAATTTTCTAAGTACTTGTGGTGACAATGATGGTGATAGAGCTCAGATAAGACAATAGCAAGTCTTAAAAATAAAGTATTCCTGAGAATCTCCCTATAATTTAGATATGAAAAATTTATGAGTGCTAAAGAAACTAAAGATGATGCTTTCCTTATGTGTTCTTCCTTTCTTCCCCAAGTTTTCTAATTCCACAGCACCATCAATTAATAGAATTACCAATGCCTTCCACCTTGACTTCTCTAATAGTCTGTATTACCATAGAACCCACATCCTGGTATGTAAAAATTGAAAAGAAAAAGTCTTGAGGTTTTATTTTTATTAAATATTTTCATTGATCTAGAAATACATGCAACATCTTTTAATTTCAGTACTGCATTGAAGAGTATGTATGTGCATATACATATATAATATATGCACACACACTGGTTAAATCTCAATTTTTTAGAATATTATTCTATTTCACTTTTAAATACTTTCTTAAAAAGTCTGTAACATCTAAGATTTGAAACTCCCAAATAGTTAACTTTAAATTTGTTTTTTTAAAGAAGTGAGGAAAGACAAACACTCTTTTTTCTGTCCCTTCTGATACCACTTTAGAAATTCTTGTATTGCCACTGGAAACATCTCTGATTAAAAGAGAATCTTAAAATGTTTGTAGCCAAGGTACCTCTTCTTGACTTCTTCTGACTATGAAATCACAGCCTACCTCTCACAGGCATCTATACATATTGCTGCAGACATCAGGCTATTTTTAAAAGTGAAATTACAATTAAAAACGAACCCTTGCCAAAACCAGTTTGGCTCAGTGGATAGAGCCTCGGCCTGTGGACTGAAAGGTCCCAGGTTCCATTCCAGCCAAGAGCATGTACCTTCCTTTCAGGCACATCCCCAGTAGGGGGCATGCAGCAGGCAGCTGATCAATATCTCTCATTGATGTTTCTAACTCTCTATCCCTCTCTCTTCCTCTCTGTAAAAAATCAATAATTTTTTTTTTTTTAAAAAAAAACGAACCCTTGCTACATGCTTACTAATCTGATATTTTGGATCTGCTTAAAACATATAGAAATTATTTCTTTAAATGATTTTTATCAAAGCACTTTAAAAACCTAGAAAGCAATGGATGAAACATTAAAATCTATCTTTAGAAAATACTGGCCTCTACAAAACCCACAGTTTTAACAAAAAGTAGCTGGCCTATATAGAAATGAAAGCAGACAGTCAAGTGAAAGATATGTTTCCCCTTCTCATTTAATTGCTTACTCCCTTAACTTTTGAAATTCTTGTTATTTTGTGATTTGATATCATCAAAGGGTATAATAATACTTTTCAGCAATCTGTTTACAAATACATTTATACGATCAGCTAATGAGTACAAATAATGGAACCATGGTTCATTGAAGTCTTTACTTGCCTCTAGAGGCCATCAACAAATGGTCTATTGCATACTGATGGTGCTTACTAAATGCTTACAGGATAGGCTAATTACTTACTAAATTATTTCATCTGAATTGGACATCTCAGCTAAGTCAGACAGAGTGTGGTGATAGAGATAAAAGCTTCTGTATGACCCACTCATTCCAAACAGAACTAATGGAAAAATATACATGCTTGATGGTCATCTCAGTCCTTAGTTCCACCACATTCTTGGAGAGCAGAATCTAACTCCATGTCTTACTTGCTAAATTTAGGACATAGTGGTCTACATTCATAAACCTAATTAAATAATCTCTATAACTAAGTTCCTCAACTATGATCAATTTTAGCCCTCATTAATAAATGTATCAAAACATTTTTAAACTTATGTATATTTTTTGTCTAATCTACTTCTTGGTGGAATGTTTTCTGAAGTTTAATACCTATCATTCAAAGTTTGCATTTATTTTTTAAGAGGTCTAAAATATCCTGGGGCAAGGAGGGATTGAGTGGGTGCTCATTATGCAGTCACTCTTACAAATGACAAACTCTCTGAATTCTAATTTGGAAGAGACCTTTGAGCATTTAAACATCATTTCTGACCACAAATTCTGGAGTATGCCTTATCTTGACACTTTTCTATGTGCCTCCGATGAATTTGCATACTAATTGGATAATTGGTGTTCAGAAAGTGATTCAGCCTGGGTGCCAGGGGAAGGGCATTCAGTCCAACCTGGTAGCTGAAAAAAGTCAGCTTGATGGAGCTGCATCTAAAGGAAAGAGTTAAGAGTGGATCAGGAGAAGACAGGGTGAAAGGTGTTCTAGGCAGATGGATCAGAAAAAGCTAAAGCTAGTTGGAGTTGTAAAATAATATGGTGAGGGTTGGAAAGAACAGATATGGAAGAGGAAAGAATTACAAGCCAAGAGGTAAGGCAGTGGGAGTAAATGAATCTGAATAATGGGAACTGTCTAGTCAGAAAGGGATTTATGAGCTCTGATTTTAAAAAGAGTAAATTAATGGTGCTTCTCAAACTCTGCTGGGGGATAAGGACACATTCTAAAATTTTTCATTTTTTAATTTGGATGAAAAAATTCTTTAAATATGTTACTACTGAAAAAGATAATGATGTCCTGGCCAGGTAGCTCAATTGGTTGGAGTGTCATCCTATACACCAAAAGGTGGCAAGTTGATTCCTGGCCAGGGAACATTCCTAGGTTTCAGACACATATGGGACACAACTGATTAATGATTCTCTTTTACATCGATGTTTCTCTCTCTCTCTCTCTCTCTCTCTCTCTCTCTCTCTCTCTCTCTCTCTCTCTCTCTCTTCCACTAAAAATCAATAAGCCCTAACCAGGCTCAGTGGATAGAGAATCTGCCTGCTGACTGAAGGTCCCAGGTTCGATTCCAGTCAAGGGCATGTACCTTGGCTGAGGGCACATCCCCAGTGGGATGTGCAGGAAGCAGCTAATGAGTGTTTCTCTCTCATCAATGTTTCTAGCTCTCTATACCTCTCCCTTCCTCTGTAAAAAAAAAAAAAATCAATAATATGTATATATATATATTAAATCAATAAAAACATATCCTTAGATGAGAATTAAAAAAAATAATAAGATTTTAGTTTCTTTTGACAGGGGTCCACAAAATATGGCCTGAGACTAAATATTTGAAAAACATCAGGTTAGAAGATTTGTACATAACCTTCCCTGAAGACTGTAAAACAGCTCCCTTCATGACAAAACTTCATTGTAAATTATAATCACTGGTTCCCTTCTATCTACATTCTATTTGTTTAACCCTCTAAGAACTCTACCATATATGTCAATTATAATTACACTTTACTAATATTATGTGGCCTTTCTGGTTTAAGTGTTCAGTAAATGTATTGCAGATATCACCTAGTTACCCAGTGTGGAAGTAAGAGTACTCACTTATTGGAGATAAATAATTCTCCATTTTTTAAAAATATGTTTTTATTGATGAGAGAGAATCCTTGATTGGCTGCTTCCCGAATGCTCCACGCTGGGGATCGAGCCTGTAACCCCAGGCATGTGCCTCTACTGGGAATCAACCACTGAAGCCATACTGGCAAGGCAATAACTCTCCAAGTTTTGTATGCAGTCATTCTGATGAACCTAAATCCCATTTCCAATTCACTGATGCTCTACACAGGGGCTTTTTTGTAGCAAATTTCTAATTTTATCCTTCAATTATTTCAGTACTCCCAGGCAGATGGCAACAGAACAAAGGCATTAATCAGTGCTAATTTGTTTGGTCCACTTCTGATTAACTGTAATAAAAAAAGTTTACCTTTAGTTATAATTGAAACCAGACTGTAGATCTTAGATGGGACAATTTGTGCCTCATGGTCTTTAATTTGCTGCTGCTTCTGCAGGGACACAATGCCCCACCTTTTACCTCATACAAGGTTCTTATGAATGACTTATTCTTATTCATCATGTCTCCTCCAAGTGGTTTTCCTTGACTACTCTACTAAAAATTTCTAATCCAACTCCCACAAAGTTTCTCTTCTCCCATTATCCAGTTGTTTTCTTCATAGAGTTTATTATTATCTCTCTCACTAGATCATAAGCTCTGTGCAAGCAAATACCAAGTCAACTGTATCCCCAATGTGCTGCACATACAGGATGCTTCTTAAACATTGGTGAAAGTATAAATGTATATACCTTCTCTTGCAGAAAACCACTCAAGAATTCATGCTTTCCTCAGGGTCATCTTGGCACACATTTCATTAAGAATCTTTCCTGAGCCCCAATGATGCTGCTCAGTGGTTGAGTGTTGACCCATGAACCAGGATATCACTATTCAATTCCTGGTCAGGGTACATGCCCAGGTTGTGGGCTGGATCTCCAGTATAGGGCATGCAGGAGGCAGCTGACCGATGTTACTAACCTTCTCTCCCTTTTCCTTCCTCTCTCTGAAACCAATAAAAATATATTTTAAAAAAATATTTCATGAACTTCTCTTAAATGTGATAAGTATAAAGAACACATCTGCTGAGACCGGTTTGACTCAGTGGATAGAGCATTCATTGGCTTGCGGACTGAAAGGTACCGGGTTTGATTCCGGTTGGGGGCATGTACTTTGCTTGCGGGCACATCTCCACAGTGGGGCATACAGGAGGCGGCTGATCTATGTCTCTCTCTCATCGATGTTTCTGACTTTCTATCTCTCTCCCTTCCTCTCTGTAAAAAAAATCAATAAAATATATTAAAAAAAAAAAGAAAACATCTATCCTATCTAATAAAAGAGCAATATGCAAATAGACCAAAGCTCCGCTATAATCCCCAGCCATCCAAACCAGTCATTCCCACCAGCCAATCAGAGCGAGTATGCAAATTAACCCAACCAAGATCCCTATGGCCACAGAGAGAGCAGAAGGGAAGCTTGGGTTGCCCCTGGCGATGAAGGAAGCCAAACTTTCCAAAAACCCTGGCCAGCCCAGTCCTCTGCTTAAGGCAACAGAATTTCAATGGCTGCCACCAGGAAGCAAGGCTTGGGTTGTCCCTAGTGATGGAGGAAGCCAAGCTTTCCACACACCCTGTTGGACCCAGTACTCTGCTTAAAGCAACAAAGTTTCAATGGCTATGCAAGCAGAAGGTTTGGCTCTGCTCCATGCTACAAAGTTTCAATTGTAAAAGATAAATAAATCCAAGATAACAGGGCCTCCACTTGGGTTGCTGGAGAGGATGGTGGCTGGCCTGCAAACCGCCACAGGTCCCTCACCTAGGCCACCTCATGCCCCAAAGGAAAACCCACCCTGATCTGGGATATCCTTCAGGGCAAACCAGCTGGCCCCCACCCATGCACCAGGCCTCTATCCTACCTAATAAAAGAGTAATATGCAGACTGACCATCACTCCAACACATAAGATGACTGCCCCCATGTGGTCAAAAGATCCTCCCCCCATATGGACCCACAAGGTAGCCATCACAAGATGGCCAGCATGGAGTGCAGTTGGCAGGGACTAAGCCTGCAAGAGACGGCAGTTGGGGGTGATCAAACCCGCAAGGGAGGGCAGTTAGGGTTGACTAGGCTGACAGAGGAAGAAAGTTGGGGGTGTCCGGGCCTACAGGGAAGGGCAGTTGGAGGGGACCTGGGCCTGCAGGGGAGGGCAGTTAGAGGTGATCAAGCCCACAGGGGAGGGGAGTTAGGGTCAAATAGGGTGGCAGGGGAGCAGTTAGGCATCAATCAGACTGGCAGGGGAGTGGTTAGGGGGTGATCCAGCTGGCAGGCAGAAAGTGGTTAGGGGCAATCAGGAAGGCAAGCAGGCAAGCAGTTGGGAACTAGGAGTCCTGAATTGTGAGAGGGATGACTGACTGCCTGGATCTGGCCTAAACGGGTAGTCAGACATCCGTCAAGGGGTCCCAGATTGGAGAGGGAGAAGGCTAGGCTGAAAAACACTCCCCCCTGTTTCCCGATGCACGATATTCATGCACCAGGCCTCTAGTATATATATAAAATCCTAAGTGACTAACCATTGGATCGTTGATCATTCCACCATTCGACCAGTGCTATGATGCCCACTGACCACCAGGGGGAAGACGCCTAATGCATAGGCATGGAAACTTGAACAAACTGATGAATCTCAGAGGAAAGTGGGGATAGGAGAGGGTGGGAAGAGATTAACCAAAGATCTTATTTACATACTAGAGGACCAGTACACAGATTCTTACATGGGTGGCATCCCTAAGCCTGGCCTGCAACCTCTCACAATCTAGGACCCCTCAGGGGATGTTGGAGGCCCAATGCACAGATTCAGCCCAATCCCTACAGGACCAGGCCAAGGGACCCCACTGGTTCAGGAATCTGTGCACTGGGCCTCTAGTTTTAAATAATTTGCCTTTTTTTTTTTTAATGTTTTAAGAGCAAGCTAAGGTTTCTCACAGAAACAGTTGATCCAGGCTTGAGTATGAACTGCACAAAACCTGGGATGATCTTATGATGCTGGAAAGAAAAAAAAAAATCTATTAAAGACTATTGGGATCTGGTAAAAAGAACACAAGAACCAATTAAAGGATCTACCATTGGCTGAAGATGGAACAATTTGAGCATCGACAAAAATAATGATTGGGATAGATTAAAACAAAGCAAATGTATAAAATTCACAAGTTCCGTATGTTACTTAAAACTGGTTGGCTTTGGAGTTTCTATTGCATCAACTCATTACTCTGAAAACCAGCAAACGGGAAAATTTATCCTGCTTTTCTGTGCAAATTGTATTTCAAGTTAACAAGAATTGAGGGAGAAAAATTCTTCATCATTGACAATATCCAACTAATAAGTACAGAAAGAATTCAAAATTATAAAAACCACAATTTTGTAATTTCTAATGAAATAATAAATTTAAGTAACACTCATGAATATTAAAACCAAGGACAATTTTAATGGATAAGTCAGACTGATATAATCTGAATATTTGATCAATTTTAACATCATTTAAAACGAGACAACCAAACATTATATGTCTCCTGATGTGATACATATCATATTACTTATATGTATTTAGCGTCATCTATGAAGTGTTTGTTTTTTTAAAAACATATTTTTATTGATTTCAGAGAGGAAGAGAGGGGAGAGAAATATCAGCAATGAGAGAGAATCACTGATCGGCTGCCTCCTGTAGCATGTGCCCGTGACCAGGATCGAACTTGGGACTTTTCAGTCCTCAGGCTGATGCTCTACCAACTGAGCCAAACTGGATAGGGCTATAAAGTATTTTTTTGCAAAAAAAAAAAATATGAAGCCACATGCAATTAAACCTCTGGACCTAATCATCACTTTAAATGACACCATAAGGTTGCAATCATTCATGTGGGAAATTCTTTAACACAAGTGACCAAATTTCTTTAACAAATAAATAGCAAGTTAAAAAGTGAGTGTGTGTATGTGTGTGTGTTTTTGGGGGGGGGGGGGTGGAAGAGGGCTGCAGAGATGTGAACTTTTATATAGTAAGTGATACTTAAGAGATATA
>PVJN01052839.1:0-13945 GCA_004026805.1 Lasiurus borealis | reverse complement strand
GGAAACCATAAAAATACTAGAGGAATCCACAGGCAGCACAATCTCAGCCATATGCTGAAAGAACTTCTTCACTGATACTTCTCCAAAGGCAATGGAAGCTAAAAAAAAAAAAAATGGGACTACATCAAAATAAAAAGCTTTTGCACAGCAAAAGAAACCATCAATAAAACAACAAGAAAGACCACTGTATGGGAGAACATATTTGCAAATGTTATCACTGATAAAGGTTTAATCTCCAACATCTACAGCCAACTTATACAACTTAATAAAAGAAAGATAAACAATCCAATAAAAAAAATGGGCAACAGACCTAAATAGAACCTTTTTGAAAGATGACAGAAGGAAGGCCAAGAGACACATGAAAACATGTTCAAAGTTATTAATTATCCGAGAGATGAAAATCAAAACAATAATGCGATACCATCTTACACCTGTCAGAATGGCAATCATCAACAAATCAACAAATGATAAGTGTTGGCGAGGATGCGGAGAAAAAGGAACCCCTGGGCACTGTTGGTGGGAATGCAGACTGGTGCAGCCACTGTGGAGATCAGTATGGAGTTTCCTAAAAAACTAAAAATGGATCTCCCATTTGACCCAGCAATCCCACTCTTAGGAATTTATCCTAAGAAATTACAAACAATAATCAGAAAGGATTTATGCACCCCTAATTATAGCAGCACAATTTATAATAGCTACAATTTGGAAACAGCCTAGGTGCCCGTCAGCAGATGAGTGGATCAGAAAATTATGGTACATCTACACAATGGAATTCTATGCTGCCATAAAAAAGAAGGAATTCTTACCATTTGCAGCCACCTGGATGGAACTGGAGAGCCTTATGCTTAGTGAAATAAGCCAGTCAATGAAGGAGAAACACCACATGATCTCACTCATTTGTGGATAATAAAGAACAATATAAACTGATGAACAAAAGGATAGACACAGAAGCAATAAAGCATCAGACTGTCAAATTACAGCAGAAAGTTTAAGGAGAGGTGGGGTAGATAAGAGATCAACCAGAGGACTTGTATGCATGCATATAAGAATAACCAATGAACACAGACACTGATGTGGTAGGGTATGCCTGTGAGGGGGGGGGGCAATGGGGAGATATGTATACATGAAACACAATAAAAATAATAATAATAAAATAAAATACAGTGACCAAAGATATAAATGAAAATTATCAAATAATACAAACTATAATTCTAACCTTTGTGTCCCACTGTTTTCATACCAAGTGCTTTTAAACTTATCTTTTAAAAGATTACAGTTGATGTTAAATGAATACGGAGATTGATTCTGAAACTAATCACACTTAGTTAAAAATAAGATTTTAATAATTCTACATGCTTATAGTGTACAAGTAGTTCGTATTTACATCACTGCATTAAGCCTTCATAGGCATATACCTAGTAATGAGTGGTGTAATTATACACTGTGAGTTCTAGAACTTGAACATATTATTTTTGCAGTTATTTTCATAAGGGTATATAGTAAATAATTTTAAATTGTTTATGACAAATTTCAGATGTCTTACAGAGTAGATGAAAAAGATCTCTTAGAATTAAATATGTTAAATGTTAAAAATATTTTCAGGGGAGGAAAGAAATAAACATTTCCTAGCCATCTTAACTTTAAAATGACAGCAGTGAGTTTTATAAAGCCAAAACTAGTGAGCATCTGTACATAGCAGCCCATTACTACTATTAGTCACCCTGTTAACTGAATACACAATGCCCCACACTGAGCTCAGTGTGCCTTTAATTTGATACTGCAATTAAACACTTAGGTTACAATAAATTATTAACACATTTTTCTCATTTTACCAGAAATAGGGCAATAGTTAAAGCACCATAAAATCACCTCTTGTGCAGTCTTTTCATCTTTAAATGTTAATTAAAACCCAATTAAAAATAAAGTTGGTATTTCAAAAAATCTCTATGTAAAAAGTTACCTAAAATAATAGACTAAGTCCCCCAAAATACTTCTAATGTAAGTGGCAGATTTTATGGAGGAGCATCTTCATCCTTAATTTTATAGTTAAGCCTTTTTTTCATATAAAAATATTAACCTTCCCACAACTTATGAGGAGACTGTTATCACCTCCACTTTATACATGAAGAGAATGATGCCCAGACAGGTTAATTTAGTTCCCTCTTTAATTTGCCACAATTCGTTTTGGAAAGGTGTGTGGCACAGTTGCACCTTAAATACCAGCAAAATGCATTCATTTTATTTCATTCTCTTGTGCCAAATATCAAAACATGGAACTGCATGAAGTCTCACGTACTTCTGCCCATCAACAGAGCACTGAAAGCACCCATAAACAGTCTCCCTTTTTAAGTTCCCCATCCCACAGAGTATACAAGGTCCTTTTGGAATGTTGTGATTAAGTAAGTTAACACGGATGTGAGTCCCTTCTTTGAGTGAAATATCAGTCATGCTGAAACGTTTATCATAGTAGTCAGTAAAAAGGTCGTCTAAGTAAAGCTGTGAACGAGAAATGGCGTCCATCACTCTTCTATCTAAAGACAAAAACAGAGAAATGTGTCAGAAGTCAAATAAAAAATACAAATAACCAAGCTGCATTTATAACCATGTGAATCTAAGCCATCAGTCATGAAATAATTTGGCTTTTAAATTTAAATTCTTAACAGGATTAATCAAGTGCTGACCCCAGAAGAATTTAAATTCTTAACAGGACAACCTCAAGTGTTGACCCCAGAAGAAAAAGAATACATTTGAAATACTCCAATGGACATGGACATACTTCTTTCAAATAGTATATTTCTCAATCTGTAGAGCACGGCAAACGTTGCTGTTTCTTCCCTTTCAAATCCTCCTTTTGACACTGAAGTGACACAAAGGTCTATAAAAGAATTTAGAAGATGTTATAAGTTGAACTCATATTCTGTGGTTAATGTAGTTGTGGATGATGAATTCTGGTACATGACTTCATTGTATTTAAGTTAAATTTTATATATTTTTAGGAAAAGTAATATTCACATGGTACACAATTCAAAGAGCACAACAAGGCGGTATAGAGACAAATCTCTAGACTACCCTGACCCCAGCCTCAGTTTTCCACCCCAGAGGTAACCAAGTTAACTTTCTTGGGTATATTTCCAGAAATGTTCCATATATTTTACAAGCATAAAGAAATATGTATGTATGTACATAAAATTATTTAGGCTCAAAACATTATATATTACACACATTTCTTTCAAATATCTCTTAGAAATCATTCAATGTCAGGATATGTAGTGCTTCCTTATTCTTAGTATTCCTTTGTATGGATGCACCATTATTTAACTAGTTGCTGATAATATATCTTAAGGTTATTTCTAATCTTCCACTATTATGAACTGAATATCCTTATCCCCATATCATTTCACACACGTAAGTATATCTATATGTTAAATTTCTAAGAAGTGTAAGTAAAGTTAAAGTATATGCACATTTTAAATTTTGATAGATATCAGTTCTATCAGTTCAGACTCCTCCTAACAATGTAATTGTAAAAAATCTACACCTGAAGGGTCCCAAAGAGAATTTAATTTGCATGTTTTGTTTTGTCGCTGGACTCCCTAGTCCCTCTTCCAATAGAACTGCAGAAACAAACATAAGCAGGTCTAAAAATATTTATAAATTACCATGACCAGAGGGCTCACTTGCCTGGTCCTTTGGCCTACACCTAGACTTGAGCTGGCTGGCCTCCTAACCCTAAAGGTCTGTGAAGTGTAGAAATCTAAAGTGAGCTACACTGCCCTAGCCCATCTGGCTCAGTGGATAGAGCATCAGCCTACAGACTGAAGGGTCCCAGGTTCAATTCTTACCAAGGGCACATGCCTAGGTTGTGGGTTCAAACCCCAGTAGGGGCTGTGTAGAAGGCAGCCGATCAATGATTCTCTCTCAGCATTAATGTTTCTATCTCTCTCTCTCTCCCTTCCTCTCTTAAATCAATAAATATATATTTTTAGAAATTAAAATAAAATAAGCTGCACTGAGGTATTACATAAGGTGACAATTTTAGGGGCAGTATTTGTACTTTTAAAGTTATTTTTAGGGAGAGTTGAGGCGGGGCAGATCTCTAATAGATAAAAATTAAAGAAAAGTTGTCTTCTCATATACTAGTTTAGGTGCCCTGACATCTTCAGACATCTTACTGTCTACTTACTCCTCTACTTGCCATAAATAAAAAACTATTAGGATGCCATGTATTATCTCCCACAAGTCAAGGAATACTTTTGTCAGTGGATTCCATTTTAGCTCTTATCTGTAATTGTAAGTGGGGTGGTGAGAGTCTATAGCCTTTATCAAGAACCAGAAAAGAGGTACTGGGTAAGTAGGGACTAGAGAGCTTTTCCTAGCTACTTCATCCAAGCATAAGCTTGATAGTGCTGCTCAGTAGTTGAGCATTGACCTATGAACCAGGAAGTCATAGTTCGATGCCTGGTCAGGGCACATGCCGCATTGGGTTGCAGGCTTGATCCCCAATGGGGAGCAGGCAGAAGGCAGCCAATCAAATATTCTCTCTCATCGTTGATGTTTCTGACACTCTCTCTTCCCTTCCTCTCTGAAATCAATATAAATATATTTTAGAAAAAAAGATTGACAGTGCTAAAAGCATCACTATTCTATAATTAAAAGGGACAAAGCGAGATAATTAAATACTTAAAAAATACAATCAATTCAGTATTTCATACAAATCACTCACTCACCAAAGACACCATCCAAGTAAATGAAGAGTTCGAAAACACTGAAAGCTATGGTTGTGTGTGCTGGGAAAACAATAGCTTTGTCCCTTCCCCTGGGATTCTGTTCATCCATAAAATGAAACTATATTAAAAAAAAATAAATAACATTATTAAGGAGCATAACGTGTAAGGATAACTTTTTGGAGGAGCATAACATTTCCTTCAATCCTATCAAAAGGAAATAAGCAAACAAAACACTTCTCCAAGTAAAGAATTATCCTACTGGCAGTAAACTTTATAGCAGAGTTCCAAATGGTCCCATGGGATCTCGATCTATATTAGGAAATAGCACTCACCACTCTCTCACTTACTTTGGTATTGGAGCCAACGATTAGTGCTACCACAACAGTTAAGCTTCTCTGGCATAGAAGCCTTTTTCTTTCAACTGCAAACCAACTGTGCTTAAGTGCTAGAGCTTCTTTAAGCCTACCCTGTCTACTGTTCCACAGCCCCCAGAGCTTTTAGCAGCTTTCCAAAGCAATCACCAAAATTAAGTTCATGCCCAAATGACTCAATGTTACACAATTTGGAGAGCAGCTTAATATAGGCTTTACTTTCAAAGACTTGAAAAGGTTATCTTTGAACCCTGTCTTTCTAACATTTAGAAATCAAATCATTATTATGTGAATGATAAGGACAAATATAATAATTGAAGTAATAAACACCATTACTTTTAAGACTTTTAAAAAGATTTAACATTGAAGTATGTTTAGTCACTGACAATATTTTAGAAAAATTAATTTATTATAAAAATATATATTCAACCCAAACTGGTTTGGCTCAGTGGATAGAGCATCGGCCTGGGGGCTGAAAGGTCCCGGGTTCGATTCCAGTCAAGGCCATGTACCTTGGTTGCAGGCACATCCCCAGTAGGAGGAGTGCAGGAGGCAGCTGATCGATGTCTCTCTCTCATCGATGTTTCTAACTTTCTATCCCTCTCCCTTCCTCTCTGTGAAAAATCAATAAAATATAAAAAAAATAAAAATAAAAATATATATTCAACTTTTAACATTTAAGTATAAACTACATCACTTGAAAATAATATCAAAGAATGCAATAAAACAGCATTTTAATATCAATAGGAGGGACTCCAGTATGCATATTATTTCAGGAGGACTAGTATTCTGTTTTCATTATATTATACATGTTTACAACCCAAATTTTCTTGGATTTTTTTTTCACATTCTAATACAAAACCATTACTGTGCGAAATTCTACAGATGATTGCAGTTCTTTAATTTCAACATTTGACCAAATACACAAGTCCCATTGGAATTTGAGTACTTTAAAAAAAAATCCCATTGCAGCTTTCTAATAAAAGAAGCTTAATGAGTGTGGCTTTACCCGCATGGATTCCCCACGAATTCCAGCGTGCACAGACAGTGAGCACTGCCGTGTGGTTCGAATGCTTTCCATGACAACACACAATACTGCCTTTCTGCTGCTCCTTGACTGACGTATCAAGCTGTGGTCAAAATTAATTTTTCTAAAATAAACAAGAGAGACAGTCACAAGAATCTATGGCATCTGATTATATCATCCAATACATTTTTTTATCATGTATTACTCATTCACAGTCTACCTTAACTAAAAGTTAATCAAAGCAAGCTTAATACAAATCAGAAAGGATGCTCAGAAGAAATTGAATAATCTGTCTCTCCTTTCTATTTTCTTAAAACATGCTCCTTATAGGAGTCTATTGGAGAGACTCTCTTAGCATATTTGTTGTAAGCAGATTCCTGTATTCTTATAATCTAATAATTTAGCAAATGTATTCATATCCAAAGCAATTTTGTGGAACAATTAAAAATTTTCTTTAAACCAAATGATTTTGGATATCTACTCCTATCAAAAGTTTGGGTATATTACTAATGTGTATTACTTCAAACAAATATATTACATTACTAAAACAAACCTGAGCGTTTTAATAATTTATAATAAAGTTTATATAATTAAAAAACTTAATGAGAACACTGCAGTATAGTAATTATTATACTGACCGTGAACTAATTTCCTTGAGTAATGTTGAAACTTCCACTTCATGTTTAGTTACTACACCAAATGAAGCTTTTACTGCAACAGAATCTGATCCAGTAACGTTAATCCCAACATCATTCACAATATGGTTGCCTCGCCTTCCATAGAGTGAAACATCCGATTCATCTTCATAATTCAGTAACTGATAAGATGAAATACCTTTTTTAAAAAAGGAAGTTAATATTTTTCAAATGTCACTAATTATTCTAATGTAGATAATATATGGTAACACATTAATTTACTATTTAAGACTTCATTAACCACCTATTAAGAAAGGCAAAGTTTCAAACCAAGATTAAAAAGTCATCCAATTAAATAGAAAACAGGAAGAAATAAATAGCTAGAGTGCTTAAAATGAACTCAAATTGGACAGAATTTCTTATGCATCAAGATCCACTGGATAGTTGAAAGAAAAACAAATGTTTCTAAGAAATAATTTGTCTCAATGTCCATTTATTTTCTAACCAAGTCTGTAATATATTTCAGTTTGCCAACTGTAATAAGTAAATCATAAAAAATAAATACAAATTATTTTCATGTCATTTGACCATGTGAGATAGGTAAGACTAAATAATACCTCCATTTCATAGATGAAGAAATATATTACTATGCCATTTGCTAAGCTAATTTGATTAAAACAATTTATAAAATAATTGAAATAAAATTATACAATAATCTTATAAAATAGGTTTCAAAGTTTTTCGATCAATAAGAGATTTGTTGCTATTACAAACTTTAGGCACTATTAATCATAATATTATTATTATTGCCATAGTAATAAAAGTTGCTTTTATCAATGAAAATGTGTAAATATTAAGCACACAAGCAGTAGGCATGACCTATGTTTAGATTACCAACAATGTAGCTGAATAAGAAGTGACTCCCAAACAAACATGTAAACTTACCAGCTGAAATTTCTCTGTCTCCTAGAAGAATATCCTTCAGTGTAAAGGGTGTCGAGGTAAATTTGTATCTAGGAAACAGAAAGCATCGCTTCTTTTTTACCACCAGACTTAGAGGTTGGTATTTGTCAGCTTCACTGAGGCTTGGAACAGGAACTAATCTCCCTCCATCTCCAACTTGCTTGACAAAGCTCTTGGTAGCAGCAGCAAACATATTAATATAGTATCAGAATATCCATTAACTACAACCCTCAGGTATCAAATCCATATTTGCAAAGAAAGTCAGGAACAAAATCTAAACCTTACTTGATTTTAAATATAATTATACATTTTAAAAATACAAAGTATATTTCCACCAAGTAGTTTACAGTGTACAGTTCACAACACTGCCTCCCTTGGTGTGCTCAGGTGATGAATTATAGATCAACAGTGTAAAGTGATATACTAAAAGTTAAGTCTAATTTGGAATTGCAGTCCATAGCACTAAAATATACACAGAAAACTAATAATTTTAAAATGCTAGCAGTGTCCTTAATGAGGGTCAAGATTAACAGTAGTTTGTCAGTTTTGAGGGAAATACAATTACACACTAACATTAGTTTGGACACCAGCTACCCTGTACCTAGTTCAAAGGGAATTCCTTCACAAGTCCATCATACCAACTCTGGCAACTGAAAAGTAGTTTTGAATCCTTATGGTATACAGTTTGTTTCAGCATTTCATTCATTTTCCTTGTTATAGAAAATAGTTGATATATAAGAGTCACAGAATATAAGGAAACAAACGTATGCAGATCTTTATAAAATACTGAATGAAAACCACATTACATATAAATGTAAACATGTGGGTTTCTTACTCTGAAGCTGGCACATGGATAGCTCTTTGAAAGGGGATCCTGCCGAAACCGGTTTGGGTCAGTGGACAGAGCGTCAGCCTGTGGACTGGACTGAATGGTCCCAGGTTAGATTCCAGTCAAGGGCATGTACCTTGGTTGGAGGCACATCCCAGTCCGGTGATAGATGTTTCTAATTTTCTATCCCTCTCCCTTCCTCTCTGTAAAAAATCAATAAAATATACGAAAGGGGATCCTATTGTCTTTATTTTCATTTTGTTTCATCATTATTATTCCAGTAACTCAGCTTTTAAAGGGAGCTACATAAGGATGTGGCTTGTGTTTTTTAAAGGAATTTTGTAGCTGAAATACACTTTAGAAACAAGTCTGAGTGCTGAAATATTGTATTGCCATAGTTAGGTGAATAGTAATCAATACAAGACATACATAGAGGCGGTAGGGAGAAGAATAGGTTAATTCAAGCCTCAAATAATATAAACCAACTTTATTAGATTCTGGACATTTCTTAAACAGTTACTTTCAAATATCCAGGGCTCACGTGCACACCCTCCAAAGAGCAGTTTTTCACAGGGTCCCCTCGTGCGAAAGAGTATTGTGCAAAGAAGCTTCCAAAACACCAAGAAACCACAGGGAGTCCTTTCTACAAGCTGCTAGCACATCCCTAGAGAAGCGATTGGGAAACTAATAATTTTTAAATGCTAGCAGTGTCCTTAATGAGGGTCAAGGTTAATAGTCGTTGGCCAGTTTTATCGCAGTCTGACCCCTGCCAAACGTGGTGCATCCCAGGCAAATGCCATTACCACCACCAGCACCACAGGTGTGTGCGGGGACGCTATTTAAGTAGAATCTGGTTCACCGAAAAGCCTTCGTTTACCCCTAACAGGGATCCCTTGCTGGGACCCGCAAGCCCAGCATTTATCTCAAGACAAAAGCCTGTAAGACAATAAAGCCCCACGGAGCAAGAAGGGGTCTCTGGACGTCCCCGCGAGCTCGGGATGGCAGGGCTCCAGGGAGGAGCCCGCCGCAGCCCTCAGGGGCTGATGCACCCCGAGCCTCACACTTCGGGCCAGGCCCAGGGGTGCTCTATACATTTTGCCTTTGGAATTTTGCAATCTTTGGCTGAAAGTGACGCAGTCCTCATCCTTCAACCCGCCAGGAAAAAAAAAAAAAAAAACACAGAATAATAAGGCTGAGCTTCAGGCCCACAGACTGTGGGACCGGCCAACCCCACAAGCCTCTCCCGGCAGGAAACGGCCTCCTTTTAAGGACACAGAACTGAGGCCTCCATAGGCCACCGGGACACAGGATGCCGAGAAGCCCGAGGCCCCAAGGTGGGAGGGGGGGGTACGCGTGGAAGCCGAGCCGGGGCTGGGAGACGGGGCGGGGCCTGTAGCCAGAGGGGCGGGGCCAGACGCCGGAGAGCCCTCGGGCGGGGCGGGGCTTGGCGGTGGGCGGGGACCCAGGCCAGCCAGGAGGCGTGGCCGGGAGCCTGGACCCGCGCTGCCGCGCCGAGGCCCCGCCTCCGGCCCCGCCCGTCCTCCTCGCTAGAGGGCCGCCGGCGGGGAGCGGAGGGGCTGGGGGGCCGGAGGAGGGGAGCCGAGGAGTTGGGGAGAAGGAGGCGGCCGCGGCGCTGGAGCGTTCCTCTCGGGGGCCGGCCGACCCGGGGAGCCAGGACGTCGATCCGCACCCGCTCTTCTCGCCGCCGAGAGCCCTCTCCTCTCGCCATGTCCCAGAGCCGGCATCGCGCCGCGGCCGCGCCGCTGCAGCGCGAGGACAGCGGGACCTTCAGGTCAGCGCGCGGGCGGTCGGGGCCGCGCCGAGCAGGGCCGAGAGCGGTGGGCGGGGGAGGCGGGGCCGGGGGAGCCCGGCTCCCCAGCGGCATTGTGGGTAGAGCCCCCCCTTCCGGACGCTCTCGCCCCCGCGGCTGCGGCTGTGGCTGCGGCTGCGGGCGGACCCGCCGGCGCTCGGACCCGCCCTCGGTGGCCCGCGAGCCGGGGTCCTGGGGCTGGGCCCCGCCCCTTCTGCATCCTCTGAGCTCGGGGCTGGGTCGGCGGAGGTGGCTCGCGGCCTCCCGGGCCGGGAGATTGGCGAGCCTTGGTCCTGAGAGGTCGCGCATCCGCTCTATCTACCCTCATTCACATCGTCTCCCTGCGAACGTCCCCCACCCCGCCCGCCCCTGCCCCTGCCCCGCGCCCGCCGCAGTGGGCGGGCAGCCGGTGCGCCTGGCCAGCTCCGGCCCGGCCCCGGGAGCTTGGGTGCCAGTGAGAACTCGCCCCTATTGTGCAAAGAAGCTTCCAAGACACCACAGGGAGTCATTTCTGCAAGTGGCTAGCAAATCCCTCCCTGCTTTGGCATGCAAAGCACACCTTTTTCTATTTTTTTTTGGTTTTGTTTTTGTTTTTGTTTTTGCAGTTTGGGGAAGATGATCACAGCTAAGCCAGGGAAAACACCGATTCAGGTATTGCACGAATACGGCATGAAGACCAAGAACGTCCCGGTTTATGAATGCGAAAGATCCGATATGCAAATACACGTGCCCACTTTCACCTTCAGAGTAACCGTTGGTGACATAACCTGCACAGGTCTGTATGCACAAGATAAACCCCCCCCCCCCCGACGACCCTTCGGGTTGACAGTCAAGACTTGATACTGTTTATCAGTTGGGGCAAGCGCCCTTTTTACTGGAGATAGCGGTGAGGAGCAGGCTCTTGAAAGGAGACCCTCTCATCTCAGGCCATTGGGATTTTCCAACTTCATCTGATTCTCTTCCCTAATTTTCTCTTCCCCAGATACCAAGAGAAGCTCAGAAACATCCTAGGATCCTCCTAGGGTTCTTCCAAGAATTAGGGAGAAGCAGGAAAGGTTCTTGGAGCAGCCATAGCTGGATCAGTAGGTGCTATCAAGTTTTAAAGTTTCATAGATTATAGCTGATTCCATGACCCCAGAATTTTCCGGACCTCTCCCCTTTCTGTGTGGACTCATTTGCCGCTTTGGGCTCCTTGTACAACACTTGATTCTGTATCCAAGCAAAATGAGGATGGCAAATGGCTTGAATACTCTACATTGATTGCATAGCAGCTTCTAGTTCCTGACACTGTACAGGGATTTTAATAAGCTGTTATCTCCTTTTTTTTTTTAATACATGAAGAAATAGGTTCAAGGAGATTAGAAATAACATATCCAACGTTACATAGCAGTAAACTTTTCAGAGTTAAACTCACCTTATTATGGTCTGAGTTTGAGCAAATTATAACTGAAGCTGTCCATTTGCAAATGTAGACATTCTATTTCTTATGTGCCTGTTTAATGGCAAACAAAAAATATTGGATAAAAAATTTAATTTGGAAGAATGTCAAGAAGAAATTTTAGCAGGAAGGCTGAAGTCCTACCATTCTATCATCTAAAAGCATCATTTATTTGTGTCCCTGAAATTTTTGAGTCCGCTGTTTTCATTAAAGCCACTTTAAGACAACTTTCAAGTTTTTTTTGTGGGATTTTTTTTTTCTATGTGAGGCAGGTGGATTGGAGATGCCAGCTTTAATAGTCTTCATGTGAGCTATAGAATCAACAATGTATTATTGCTTTAGCTGCTCTATTTTTAAATATTCAATGAAAATTCAAGAAAAAATACCTTTCCTCCTTCAGCGTGTTATATACCAGTGATTAATAACCTATAGCAACCATTCTACCTAAGCCCCTAATATTCTTACACTGCCCTCTCTTCCTACAAAAGCTTTTCTTCCTCCACGGCTTCAAATACTATCTACTGGCCGATAATTCTGAAACCTCTATCCTCGTCCCAGGCCCAATTACAGAACAGTCTATCAGCCTGTGTTTGCTAGACATCTTTACTTGGAGGACTCAAAAATACCTCAATCTCTCATTGCCTCAGACTGAATCCATCTTCTCTCTCAAATCCATTCCCTCTGCTTTCTCTGGCTCAGTAAATGGACCACTATCACCCCTGGGTTCATAATAGAAATTTGTGTCTGATCTAGATTTCTTCTGTATTGTCCAGGCTATCACCAAATGTTCCTAAATATCTCTTGAATCTGTCCACTGCTCTCTTCTTCCCATTGCTACTGTTTTGGCCATTGTCATCTCCTCCTTGGATTATGGCTACAGTCCTATAACTGTGCTTTCAGCTTCTAGTCTTGTGATGTCCATTCTCTACATGACAACAAGAGTGTTCTTTCTGACATTCAAGTGTGTTCATGTACTTCCTCGTCTTAAAATCTATTCAGTGCCCGGCTGATGTGATTCAGTGATTGAGCATTAATCCATGAACCAGGAAGTCATGGTTTGGTTCGCGACCAAAGCTTGATCCCCAGTGGAGGACATGCAGGAGGCAGCCAATCAATGATTCTCGTCATTGATGTTTCTATCTCTCCCTCTCCCTTCCTCTCTGAAATCAATAAAAATATATTTAAACATAAAATAAAAATATATTTAATAAACAGCCCTAATCGGTTTGGCTCAGTGGATAGGGTGTCAGCCTGTGGACTCAATGGTCCCAGTTTCAATTCTGGTCAAGGGAATGTACCCAGTAGGGAGTGTGCAGGAGGCAACTGGTCGATGTTTCTCTCTCATCGATGTTTCTAACTCTCTATCCCTTTCCCTTCTTCTCTGTGAAAAATTAATAAAAATATATGTATTTTAAAAAAATAGAAAACAAATTCATCTAGTAGTTTCCCCATTACCCTCTGGATCAATATATATTTGTTGATATGATTTAGAACCTTGCTGCTAAAACTGTGATCAACAGCAGCATTGATATCACCTGGACACTTGATGAAAATGCAGAAGAATATCAGGACCCATGCCAGACCTACTAGATCAGAATATGTGTGTGTTTTTTTTAACAAAAGTGCTAGGCACTTCCAATGCACATTAGAGTTTGAGAAGCACAAGTTTAGGAGGCCATTCTCTGACCCCTCCTCCTATTCCTACAACTCTCTAGCCTTTTATCTCAAAGTTTTTTCCTTCAAGCTCTTACTGTATCCAACTACCCGGGGCTCTTGAGAACACTGCGTTCTTATCTCTGAGCTCTTGCCGGTGCTCTTTTTTTCTGCCTAGATTGTTCTTCTCAACCCCTGGCTCTCTACATGTTACTGGCTTTTACTAATCTTTCAAGTCTGCATTTAGTTATCTCTTCCTTTCTCCATGAAACCTCTCTGGATCTTTACTAAGTGTAGGGAGCTGCCCCTTGTGTGTGCTGCCCTGCAGCCTGCACTTGGGACTGCCATCACATGTACCATTCCATATTTCAGACACCTTTTACAGAAGAAATTCTGCACGAGGGCTTGTACTCTTTAAAGGTTGGGACTCTGTTCAGTTCTCTATTGTATCACTAATACCTACATTGGTGGATAAATGAGTACAGTGTGTGT
>PVJN01052838.1:0-13945 GCA_004026805.1 Lasiurus borealis | reverse complement strand
ATGCTGCTGCCCGGCTCGTTCTCGGGCAGGATCAGCTCGCCCAGGCCCGAGCGCGGCCCGGAGCCCAGGAAGCGGATGTCGTTGGCGATCTTCATGAGGCTGCAGGCCGTCGTGTTCATGGCGCCGCTGAGCTCCACCAGGGCGTCGTGAGCCGCCAGCGCCTCGAACTTGTTGGGCGCGGTGACAAAAGGCAGGCCTGGGGGGAGAGGGGGGACAGGCCACGTGAGCCGGCAGGGGGAAGGGGGTGATTTCCCTTTTAAACAGAAAACCCAGGGGACGAACACCAGGAGCAACAGGACAACCCCGCTTCCGAAAGATAAGCACGTGCATCGTAAGACGGAGGTTTGTCTACGTTTCTTCAAAAAGTCCTGGAGGAGTAGAATCGATGGTTCTAGCACATTGACAGGATGAAACACAAGTAGGAGGAACATCACGAGCCGAAACCGGTCTGGCTCAGTGAATAGAGCGTCGGCCTGCGGACTGAAAGGTCCCAGGTTCGATTCCGGCTTGCGGGCACATCCCTGGGGGGGGGAGAAGGGGGGTTTGCAGGAGGCGGCTGATCGATGTCTCTTTCTCATCGGTGTTTCTAGCTCTCTATCCCTCTCCTTTCCTCTCTGTGAAAAATCAATACAATATATATATATTTTTAAAAATCAAGGAAGAGAAATCCCCGCCCACTGCAATCACGTCCGATGCCTCGAGGGAAGGCGAGGAGGAGGCAAAATCCGCTCTGCCTCAGTCCACGTGCCCTTCCTGGCACAGACTTGCTCCACCTCCGGCTGTTCTGTTCTCCTCTCACCAGGGGTCCACGGGTCCCCAGGGCCCACGAACCCCCGGAGAAATTAGGGCGCCAAAATGAAGTGGACCATCTCAGTCAGTCTGTCCTATGTTCAAAGATCTAAGTATTATAACACAGTTCTTCTTGGTCAAAAACCAATTTCTGCTACTAAGCCATAATGAGCCTGGTCCAATTATCTCTACCCTAATCTTCTGCTACACCTGCATCTTTTTTTTTTTAATATATTTTTATTGATTTCAGAGAGAAAGGGAGAGGGAGAGAAAAAGAAACATCAACGATGAGAGAGAATCATTGATTGGCTGCCTCCTGTACCCTCCCTCCCCCCGTGATCGGGTCCACAACACAGCACGTGCCCTTGACTGGAATCAAACCTGGGACTTTTCAGTCCACAGGCCAACGCTCTATCCAGTGAGCCACACCAGCCAGGGCAACACCTGCATCTTAATAAGACTTTTCTGGACAGGATAACTTGGTTCCAATAGTAGTTACCATTATGGAGAGTATAGTACTCTACTAAGACAGAATTCAAAAGTTCCTTTATTCAGAGAATTATCACAGTATAAGCCACAGAAAAAATCCCGTCTGTCCATCTGTACAATGTATCTATCATTCACATGAATTTCTCAACCACGAGTTGATTCTGCCTGTTTTGGAAGTAAGGACTTCAAACACCTTTTAAGAGTAACAAAGCTGCCAAAACCGGTGTGGCTCAGTGGATAGAGCATCAGTCTGCGGACTGAAAGGTCCTAGGCTTGATTCCGGTCAAGGGCATGTATCTTGGTTGCGGGCACATCCCCAGTAGGGGGCGTGCAGGAGGCAGCTGATCGATGTCTCTCTCTCATCGATGTTTCTAACTCTCTATCCCTCTCCCTTCCTCTGGGTAAAAAGTCAATAAAATATGTTTTATAAAAAAAAAAAAAAGTAATGAAGCTGAGACCAGTTTGGCCCAGTGGACACTCAGTCACTGCCCGGAGCAGGACACAGAGCGGACGAAGAAGCCACACCCTCCTGACCTGTGAGCACGGCCACCTTCGCCGCCACCTTCTCCGCGAAGCCGATCCTCGTGTTGAGGCCGGTGCCCACGGCGGTGCCCCCAGCCGCGAGCTCGTAGATTCTCGGCATGGCCGCCTGCACCCTCTTTATCGCGTACGCCAGCTGCTGCACGTAGCCGCTGAACTCCTGGAGAGGGAGGCAGTCCCGGTGAGAACGCACAGTCTCCTAGGGCGGTGGTTCTCCACCTTCCTGAGGCCGCGGCCCTTTAAGACAGCTCCTCATGGGGTGGTGACCCCCAACCATAAAATTACTTCCGTGGCTACTTCATCACTGTCATTTTGCTACTGTCATGAACTGTCATGTAAATATCTGATAGGCAGGATGTATTTTCGTTGTTACAAATGGAATATAATTAAAGCATAGGGATTCATCACAAAAACAATATGTAATTATATATTGTGAATATTTATTTCTAATTACAAATAAATGAAATTTTTTGTCTTGAATCGTGGTGTCGCATGGGCAAGAGTCTTCATAGGACAACAGTGAACTACATGGCTACACGTTGCTACACCCAGGAGCGGTGTGTTGGTTCCTAAGACCATGGGAAATAGGTGTTTTCCAATAGTCTTAGGCGACCCCTGTGAAAGGGTCGTTCGACCCCCAAAGGGGTCGCGACCCACAGGTTGAGAACCGCTGTCCCAGGGACTTAAAGTTACTCCAACTGCACCAAATAGAAGTGAGAGATGGGCAGGGGTGGGTGGAGGGGAAGGAGGACCCGTAATACTTTCAACAATAAAGATCTTTAAAAAAGGAAATTAAGACACACCACTGGCAGGTGACTGCAGAGCATCTGTCACCGAACCCTGTCACCAACCTGGCCTCTGAAACCCGTGTCCTCTGGTGAGTGAGCCACCGCCGGCCCCGGGCCCCCCGCCCCTGACGGGAATCAAATCCGCGCGCACCCCTCTACCTGCCCGAGAGTGAGCGGCACGGCGTCCTGGGTGTGGGTCCGCCCGATCTTGATGATCTCGGCGAAGTCCTTGGACTTGGCCTCGAGCGCGTCGTGCAGCTTCTGCAGCCCCGGCAGCAGCACCTCGTGCACCTCCATGGCCGCGGCGATGTGCATGGCCGTGGGGAAGGTGTCGTTGGAGCTCTGCGGGAGCGGGAGAGCGGCACAGGGCATGTCACAGGTACGGCCACAGAGCCCGGCGGGAATGCCTCCGTCACAACGTTACCTTTTTAACCTTATTTTTTAAATCTTTTTTATGGATATTTTACAGAGAGGAAAGGAGAGGGAGAGAGAGTCAGAGACATCGATGAGAGAGAAACATCGATCAGCTACCTCCTGCACGCCCCCCGCTGGGGATGTACTCGCCACCAAGATACATGCTCTTTTTTTTTTATATATATATTTTATTGATTTTTTTTTTTTAGAGAGAGGAAGGGAGAGAGATAGAAAGTCAGAAACATCGATGAGAGAGAGACACTGATCAGCCGCCTCTCGCACACCCCACAGTGGAGATGCGCCCGCAAGCAAGGTACATGCCCCCAACCGGAACCAAACCTGGAACCCTTCAGTCCGCAAGCCGACGCTCTATCCACTGAGCCAAACCGGTCTCGGCAAGATACATGCTCTTGACATTGAACCTGGGACTCTTTGGTCGGCGGGCCAATGCTCTATCCACTGAGCCACACCGCTCATGGCAAATGACTAAGTTTTTCGTGCTCAATGCCAAGTGTGAGGTCAGGGAGGGTCCAAGGAGCAGCAGCCTGCTTCCCTGCATGGACTGTGCTGCATCCACCTGCAGTGACCCATCACCTGCCGAGAATGGTCAGCGCAGGACAGAGACGGACAGCTCACAGTGAGGTGAGGATGGCGCTGGTAGCTTCCGGCCACACAGTGCGCGCGGTCTCTCATAAACGTTTCTTCATCAGTGAGCGAGGTCACCCCTTTCCAAATAGGAAAGCCACTGCTCCAACCAGTCTGGCTCAATGGATAAGGCATCGGCCCCAGGACGGAAGGGTGCTGGGTTCGATTTCGATCAAGGGCAGGGACCTCGGTTGCAGGTTCAATCCCTGGCCCTCGTTGTGGTGCACACAGAAGACATCCAATAGATGTGTCTCTCTCACATCGATGTTTCTCTTTCTCTCCCTCTCTTTCACTCTCGCTAAAAATCAATGGGAAAATATCCTCGGGTGAGGATCAGCCAAGCTGTCTACGAAATCGTGAGACTCGCCAAAGTATTTAGGACCACGGAATGGGGACCCGACCCTTCGAGCTCCTTGGGAGCGTGGGTGCTTACGGGGCCGGGGCAGGGAAAACGGGTGATGACGCAGGAGCCTCTCTCCGTGTGAGAAAGTGAAAATGTGGGTTTTTTAAGGGACAAAATGCCTGACCGCTACTCGGAAAAATGACAAAAGACATGTGGCCGTAGAGTGCAGGACACTAAGGAGACATGATGAATCCCTCAGACAAAAAGGACATCGGGTGGAAACTAGAGAAATCCTCATGCAGTCCTTAGAGAGCAATGTCAGTTCTCTAGGGAGGCAAATGTAGGGGTTTCCGCAAAATGCTTCAGATTTAAGGGAGCTGGGGAGAGGGTCTACAGAACCTCTCTGAAGGATCTTTGCAATGTTTGTAAATTTAAAGTATTTCAAAATAAAGAGTTTAAAATATAAACCCAAATAATACAAACATACATATTTACTAACTTTCACGGTCCTAAACAATCTTTCCCCTAAAAGTGATTTTATGAAGGTTAAGACATTAGACCCGAGAAAGACATAAAAACATCTCAGAAGTCCTTCCCATTAAAAGAATATAAGCGAGCCGAGACTGGTTTGGCTCAGCGGATGGAGCGTCGGTCTGTGGACTGAAGGGTCCCAGGTTTGATTCCGGTCAGGGGCATGCATCCTGGTGGCGGGCACATCCCCGGTGGGGGGCGTGCAGGAGGCAGCTGATGGATGTTTCTCTCTCATCGATGTTTCTGACTCTCTATCCCTCTCCCTTCCTCTCCGTGAAAAATCAATAAAATATGTTAAAAAATATATATATATATAAGCGTGCACCTGCTTGACAGGGCGAGTCTCAGGGCCCTTTTCCACTTCCCACACCGAAGAGACGCCGCGCACTGCCCACCTGGCTCTTGTTCACATGGTCATTGGGGTGCACTGGCTTCTTGCTGCCCAGCTGGCCGCCCAGCATTTCAATGGCTCTGTTGCTGATGACCTCGTTGACGTTCATGTTCGTCTGGGTCCCCGAGCCAGTCTGCCACACCACGAGGGGGAAGTGATCATTCAGTTTCCCTTCGGCTACCTGCGGAACGGGAGGTGACAGGAGGCATTTCTCACAGTAAGAGCGGCACTATCCACTCGGCCACCGCGATCAGCTCTCAGAAAGGTGGCAGCGTCTGCCTAAGCTTCCCCAGCATCACTAGTTCCAACCACGGCCACTTTAAAAAGTGAAAGATGAGCCCTGGCCGGTGTGGCTCAGTGGACAGAATGTCGGCCTGGGGACTGAAGGGTCCCCGGCTCAATTCCAGTCAAGGGCAAATGCCTGGGTTTTGGGCTTGATCCCCAGTAGGGGGTGTGCAGGAGGCAGCAGATTCATGATTCTCTCTCATCACTGATGCTTCTCTCTCTCCCTTTCTGAAATCAGTAAAAATATATAATAAAAATTAAAAAAGTAAAGTGAAAGATAAACTATTGTGAACCAACTAAACCAAAACAAAGCCTTCTTTCTTCTATTTCTCCAATGGCTCCCCATTGCTCAGGCTGCAAAGGGTTCAGTGTTCAGAGAATCCAGCGTCAGCGCGCAGCGGATGTCGCACAGACAGACGGTAGAGTCAGCACAGGACCTGGTGACCTGAGGTGACTACACCTACAGCCCCGTGAGCGCACAGACAGCCAATGAGCACCCACTGCCAGGCGCAGAGACACAGTCCCGATCTGTCCCCATTTCGGTCGCAGTTTTGTACCTTCAGTGAACGTGCTAGTTTGGGGAGTGTATGCTTTCTAAGAGAGTGGTGCTTCACCTCATCTTCGGGAATGATTTGAGCTTGGGGCAGCGGGGTATGGAGGGAGATGGGGGAGTCAAAGGGGAAAAAAGGGGGACATATGTAATACTTTCAACAATAAAGATAAGTTTTTAAAAAATCAGCATGCACCTTAGAAATCTATTTGCCCTTAAGCCACTGGTTCACTTTAGAACTGTTTTCCAGTGTGTGTGTGTGTGTGTGTGTGTGTATAGATATAGATAATAGGAGACCAGGACAGAAAACGTTGAGAACTAAGGAAAGCATGTCAGCCACCAGAGTCCCAGCCCTCAGAAATAACGACTTAGCACTGGCATCTCCTTCCGGTCTCCTCTCCAAGCCATGGGAGTACATATGTGTGTATATAAAAAGACATGTTTTCTGTTCATTTCTTCAAAACAAAATTAGGATCCTATAATACATATACTGTGACCTTCCCCCGCCATTGCTTCTTATATGGTAGGGTTGTTCTACAGCATCACCGTGTAACTAATTAAAGCAGCTGTGATGGATGGATGCTTTCCAATTTGTTAGTGTAAGAGGTTCTGCAATGAACAGCATTGCCTATAGTTTCGAAACTGCTATCTTTGCTTCCTTTCGATTTTATTAGAGGCTTAGTGAAATTAACTTTCTCCATAGAGATTATCAAATCAGTTTTTAAATGAATTGTGTATGTGTGTGTGTGTGTGTGTGTGTGTGTGTATAAAATAAGAAATGAAATACATAAATATAAGCAGTGTCTCTTCAAAGTTTTCGTTAAACTATATAAATTAAAGGAAAGGTCACGAGGATCAAGAATAAAGGGATACGATGTGGCCCAAATTTCGCCACCAGAGACGAAGCACCAAACCAACCTCCTCGCCAAACAATGCTGCCACCTGCCCTGAGATGCGCTGACTGGCACCTTCACGGCGCCCCGCCCTCCCGCCAGAGCGCCCGGTCCGGCGGGTGCCACGGCTTGGTGCCACAAGGCAAACACGCATCCCCACCTACCTCGTCCGCGGCCTTCATTATGGCGCTCGCAATCTTGGGGTCGAGACCGTAATCCTGGTTTATTTCAGCAGCCGCTCGCTTCAAGATGCCAAAAGCCTTAATAACTGGGATCTAAAATTAACCAGAAAAGTATCTCAAACTTGCGGCTTTAGTTGAGTGTGGAAATTTAAGATTGTTATTTTATGCCGGTGCAAGAGTTGTACGTAAGAACGCACCGTATCACACACATACAATGTACCATTCATGCTATTTTTTTAGAATGCATTGTAATATGTAAGTGCTTTATTTCATACGAGAGGCCCGGTGCCTGGATTCGTGCACCTTTGGGGTCCTTCAGCCTGGCCTGTGGGGATCCGGCTGAAACAGCTCTCTGACATCACCCTCTGAAGGGTCCCGGATTGAGAGAGGGTGCAAGCCAGGCCGAAGGACCCCACTGGTGCATAATTGGGGCCAGGGAGGGCTCCAGGGAGTGTCCAGCCCGTCTCGCCCAGTCCCTATCAGCTGGACCCCAGCAGTAAGCTAACCTACCGGTTGGAGCATCAGCCCCCTGGTGGTCAGTGCGTGTCAAAGCAGCTGGTTAAACAGTTGGATATTTAGCATATCAGGCTTTTATTATATAGGATATGAAAAAAAAATACGGTGTTCAACCATATCACCAGCAATCACCATGATTTTCCCTCACTGGATCCCAATCTACCTTATAATTTTTCCTTTCCTTCTCTTAAAAGAAAAAGGGCAAATAAAATAAAGATAGCAAAATGGTACTGGGAAAACTGGACAGCCTCATGCAAAAGAGTACACCATACACAAAAATGAACTCAAAATGGATTCAGATTTGAGTGTCAAACCCGAAACCATCAAAGTTCTCAATGAAAACATAGGCAGTCAATTCCTTGGAGATGATTTTTTGGGATCTGCCTCCAAAAGCAAAGGCAACAAAAGCAAAAAATAAACAAGTGGGAATACACCAAACTAAAAAGCTTCCTCCCGGGGAAAGTAAATCACAGACAAAATAAAAAGGCAAAATACTGAGTAGAAAGAAATACTTGCAAATCACCTATCTAATAAGAGGTTAATATCTAAAACATACAAAGAAGTCCCATAACTCACAATCCTCAAGGGAGTGAGTGGAAAAACCATAACAAAAAAAGTAAGGAATAGTCAAAACTGGTTTGGCTCAGTGGATAGAGCGTCGGCCTACAGACTGAAAGGTCCCAGGTTCGATTCCGGTCAAGGGCATGTATCTTGGTTGCAGGCGCATCTCCAGTAAGGGGCGTGCAGGAGACAGCTGATCGATGTCTCTCTCTCACCGATGTTTCTGACTTTCTATCCCTCTCCCTTCCTCTCTGTGAAAAATCAATAAAATATATTAAAAAAAAAAAAAGTAAGGAATAAGGCACAAAAAACCTAGGCCAATGAGAATAAGCCAAGGGGCAGACAGAAAAGGAAGCAGAAACAGAATATATTTACTTTTTAAAATATATTTTATTGAATTTTTACAGAGAGGAAGGTAGATAGTTAGAAACATGGATGAGAGAGAAACATTGATCAGCTGCCTCCTGCACACCCCCTACTGGGGATGTGTCCGAAACCAAGGTCCATGCCTCTGACCAGAATCAAACCCAGGACCCTTCAGTCCGCAGGCCGACGCTCTATCCACTGAGCCACACAGGTTTGGGCAGAATATATTTATTTTGAATTTTAAGAAACTAAATTCAATGGAATGGAGACAAATGGCATAGAGGATTAGAGACGTAAAAGCTGTAAAAATGAAAACCAATGGGAGTTCAGTGGGTTAACCCATGGCCAGAGTCACACATGAATGCCAATGCACTCTGGCCCTCTGCCTGGGTGACTGCCCCGTGTTTGTGGCGTCACCCAGGGAGCAAAGGTCACCACGGAGCGCGCTGCGGCCCGCCATTAAAGTGAAATGGTGACATTTGTCACTGTGGAGGAGAAGGCTCTCATTATTCTTAATGCACTCCATTAGAAGGTCATCACTTTAAATTGCTTTCCTCCGACCTTGGGTGCCAAGGGTCCGGTTTAATCACACGCTCGGCTCAAGCACACACGGGCTGCTTCCCAGTTAATGAAGTTCCGGAGATGAAACCCAGAGGAGGGTAACTGTGAAAAGATGGGTTCCCTGGCACCCACTGTTCTCAGCCGAGTACTCCAAACCCAGTCCGTCCCTCCTCCTCCTCCTCCTCATCATCATCTGAAATCAAGTCCTGCACCTCCAACCGCCCCCCACCTCACTGGCTAAAGCCCGCCAATTAGAACATGAGCCCTGCTGACTTTCATCCACACGGGTTAGGACCCACCTCCTAATCCCAGGAGCTGAACTATAAGACTGACCTCTGCCATCCCAAGAGTTAACTATCAGAGAATGTTTTAGGACCAGTGCCTACCCCAGCTGACCCACCCCTGTCATCGGAACCTGTGTCTGTCTCCCTCACCAAGGTGACAAGAGCCAAGGTTTTCTTCCAGGAGATTCGGCTGCCTGTAATCAAGTGGTAGGAACCTGTCAAGATCCAGTCTTGACGGCTTAGGAATGAGCCAACACATGGAAGTAAAAGTGCTGTAAAATGAAAGTCTATTTAAAGATAACTGTTGCCGAAACCAGTTTGGCTCAGTGGATAGAGCGTCAGCCTGTGGACTGAAGGGTCCCAGGTTTGATTCTGGTCAAGGGGCATATGTACCTTGGTTGCGGGTGCATCCCCAGTGGGAGGTGTGCAGGAGGCAGCTGATGGATGTTTCTCTCTCATCGATGTTTCTATCTCAAAAAAAAAACAAACACCACACACAGTTAAACATTATCTCATTGGGTGAACCCTGATTACTGTTAATCCTGCACTCTGAAATGACTATGGCTCATATTCCAGTCGGGCTCAGTCAGATATGTAACATGTAATCAAGTCTTTTTTTTTTAAATATTTTATTGATTTGTTACAGAGAGCAAGAAAGGGAGAGAGAGTTAGAAACATCGATGAGAAAGAAACATCAATCAGCTGTCTCCTGCACACCCACCAATGGGGATGTGCTTGTAATCAGGGTACATGCCCCTGACCGGAATCAAACCCGGGACCCTTGAGTCCGCAGGCCAACGGTCTATCTACTGAGCCACACCGGTCAGGGCATGTAATCAATTCTTTCCACAGTTTAACATCCCTGAAATTGAGGTGCACCTCACAATCGATGTCACAATTTTAACAGCCCTTTTCTTTCTTAGTGGCACATATTGGCACATCTTCTCACTGATGTCATCTTAGCTTTAATGAAACACGACAGAAAGTGTTCTAATCGTTCAATCTTTCATGTGGCACTGAACAAATGCATATGTATTATCCAGTAGATGTGAAACGCAGCAAAAAATATTTGTAGGTATTTGCCGAGACCGGTTTGGCTCAGTGGCTAGAGCGTCGGCTTGCGGACTGAAAGGTCCCAGGTTCGATTCCGGTTGGGGGCATGTACCTTGCTTGCGGGCACATCTCCACTGTGGGGCGTGCAGGAGGCGGCTGATCGATGTCTCTCTCTCATCGATGTTTCTGACTTTCTATCTCTCTCCCTTCCTCTCTGTAAAAAATCAATAAAATATATTAAAAATATATATATATTTGTAGGTATTTTTGTAGACTTTTCTGCAAACTGACACCAAGAGACATAGAAATATAATATTATAGAAAACTCAGTCCCTTTTACATCAGTTTTGTAAAACTCAGTGTTAATTAGCGAAATAAATAAATAAAACTTAAGCACTGAAATTAAAAAATGCTTAAAAACTATAAAATCCTAGCAAAAATCCAAATGATTTCAGTGGAAATGAAAAGTCAGATCACACAGTCCTTTCAAATAAAAATCCAATGATAGTATTGAAAAAGCTCTTTGACAAAATAAAAAATAAAAATAAATAAATAAAAAGTTCTTTGACATTTTAATGGAAGAAACACGGTATTGCTCAGAAAGGTCTCTAATGATTGCATTTTAACTGTCAAATTTTATGCATGGCATCACGTGACTCGTTTGCACAAAGCCCGGTTCATCCAAAAAAAAAAGCCAATATTCCCAAGAGTCCACTTACCGGCATGCGCTCCGTCACACCTCCGATCTTAAAGTTCATGGTCGACCTCACCGTCTGGGCACCATAATACTTATCATTGGGGACCTTGAGTTCGCCGAAGGTGTCGTATTCTACCCGGAAGGAGCTTTGGCTAGCCTACAGAGAGAGATAAGACACTGTTACCGCTTGAACTTGAATCTTGAACTTGAATCCGATCTCCAACGCAGTAACATCACGGCAGCTGGGAGGGAAAAGCAGCCTTGGTCAGTACCACAGAGACCAAACCTCCCTTTGTGACACTCGCTCTACTCCCCTCCTCAGCTCTTTCCTGGAGAAACTGTTGTCTCGCAAATTTATTTATTTATTTTTTAAATATATTTTATTGATTTTTTACAGAGAGGAAGGGAGAGAGGGATAGAAAGACAGAAACATTGATGAGAGAGAGACATCGATCAGCAGCCTCCTGCACGCCCCACACTGGAGATGTGCCTGCAAGCAAGGTACATGCCCCCGACAGGAATCGAACCTGGGACCCTTCAGTCCGCAGGCCGATGCTCTATCCACTGAGCCAAACCGGTCTTGGCTCGCAAATTTTATTTTTATAGCCTAGAGGCCCCGGTGCACGAAATTCGTGCAGGGGGCTCAGCCCTCACAGCCCCAGATGCCTGGCTGCCCCGCCCACAGGTCGTTTGGGAAGGTTGGTCCACCCTGCGGCCTAATTAGCATATTATTAGCTCTTCCTCTTATAGGATGTTAAAGGTATTACAGAGTTCCCACCCTGCACGGATGGTAAATACAAAGAAAGCTTTCGGGGTACAAATAATCTCTTCCCATTCAGAAGCAGGCCTGGTGTTGGTGACACTTTGGCCAATTCCCTGTTCTTAGGGGGAGGAGGGATGCTTATTTTACTACCCTGCTTCCCCGAAAGTAAGACATCCCCCGAAAATAAGACCTACTTCCAGTTCTGCCTCTCACTGTCATAGAAGGCATCCCCCTGAAATAAGACCTCCCCAATCATCAGGCCTCCCCCAAACATAAGGTCTCCCTGGAATATAAGGCCCCCCAAAGCTACCATCAGGCGCCTGACTCCTGATGTAAAGAGACCTCGCACGGCCTGAATAGCTCTGGCTGCGCTGCGGCCCATCAGTGAGCTGGTTTGTGATGACGACGACTACCGTACCGTCGACAGGTCATACATTTCCTTTTCCTTTTCTTTTTTTTTTTTTTGTGCAACAATAAATATGTACCATCTTCTTCTTCATGGGAAAATAAGACCTGGTGCCTCTTTGGGAGCAAAAAATCAATATAAGACACTGTCTTATTTTCGGGGAAACAGGGTAGAAACTTTAGAACACAGTCTAAGAATGGTCCCTTAACCCTGGCCTCCGTTGGTAACTTTTTAGAAGGAAGGAACCCTTTGGGAATATAAAGCCAGGGCTGCCAGCCTTGGCACCCAGCGTGGCCCCTCCTACGCACACGCACACACACTAAAAAAAAAACTATTAGACCAGGGACACCAAACACCCCCCATTTTGTCCTTTAGGGTCCAGAAAATGTCTCGGCCTCAGAAATCCTCCCCATAAGGGAGCATTTTAAAATACTGAAGAAGCTCTTGCTCCCTGCCCAGCACGGTCACAGGTGCAAGCTTGCTGAGCAGCTGCTGCAAGCACATCCCTTTTACATGCAGAGACTGAGGCACCCAGGCCACCTGCCCCAAGTGCGCCCCCAACTTTCGCGTCCCAGCCTGGTGGGGCGGGGGGCAAAACGTGCTTTGCCATCACAGCTCCGGCTGCACCCAGGACGGCCCCTGTGCACGTCCTGGCAACCTTCTTCCTCCTAAAGCAGCGGTTCTCAACCTGTGAGTCGCGACCCCTTTGGGGAGTCGAACGACCCTTTCACAGGGGTCGCCTAAGACCCTTGGAAAACACCTATTTCCCATGGTTTTAGGCACCAACACACTGCTCCTCGGTGCAGCAAAGTGTAGCCATGTAGTGTACCGTTGTCCTAGGAAGACTGTTACCCTTCGCCAAAACCGGTGTGGCTCAGCAGATAGAGCGTCGGCCTGCAGACTGAAAGGTCCCAGGTTCGATTCCGGTCAAGGGCATGGACCTGGCTTGCGGGCACATCTCCAGTGTGGGATGTGCAGAAGGCGGCTGATCGATGTCTCTCTCTCATGGATGTTTCTGACTTTCTCTCTCTCTCTCTTCCTCTCTGTAAAAAATCAATAAAATATATTAAAAAAAAAAAAAAAGACTGTTACCCATGCGACACCACGATTCCAGACAAAAAATTCCATTTATTTGTCATTAGAAATAAATATCTCACAATATACAGTTCCATACTGTTTTTTGTGATGAATCCCTAATGCTTTCATGATGCTCCATGTGTCACCCGAAAATCCATCCTGCCTATCAGATATTTGCATGACAGCTCATCACAGTAGCAAAATGACAGTTATAAAGCAGCAACGCAAATAATTTTATGGTTGGGGGTCACCACCCCAGGAGGAGCCAGCCGTCTTAAAGGGGTCGCGACCCACAGGTTGAGAACCGCCGTGCCCCAAAGCCTCCGGGGCTCCCCAGCCTCCCCCTAACGCGATGCACGCACGCGTGTGCAGGGGTGTGTGTGCTGTGCACGGGGAGCAAAGCCCGGCAGGACGGAGGTTTCGTGCAAACGCGCGTCCCATGGTCGTGGCTGCAGCCTGGGGCCTGGCCGTTCCCCGGGGGGACCTCGCTGGGTTGCAAAATTCACGGATTCGGAGCTGCAGCGAGGTCCCCTGCAGCCTCCTCCGCCGCCGCCGGGCTTCCGGGTCCCCCACAAACGCCTGCACGGACGACCCCAGGCCCCAGGCGAGACGGGCAGCAGGGCCGGGGGGCTGCCCGGTCCTCCACCCGCTTTCCACGAGGCTCAGTCCCGAGGGGCCGCTTCCCCGGCTGAATGGGGAGCCCCCGCACCCCCAGAAAGCGGCCTCCGCGGGAGGAAGCCCCCGTCCCCCCCAAAACGCAGAGGCCCAGCCCGGCCCGTGAGGCCTCCAGAGGCGCCCGGAAGTGGCCCCCGGTCCCGGGG
>PVJN01052837.1:0-13946 GCA_004026805.1 Lasiurus borealis | reverse complement strand
CCTCCCACCCTCCCTACCTCCCTCCCTTCCTTTCCTCCTCTTCCCTTTCTTACCTCTTTCTTTCCTTCTTTCTTTGGCCTTCTTAGAGAGTTTTATGAGGCTGGGTTTGGGAGAAGTATTTATCAGACTAAGCTGGATTGTTCTATAATAACAAAATATCTCTGAAATCTCAGTGGCTTAATACCAAAAAAGATTTATTTATCACCAATTCTACTCCTTTGCATTGGCAGTGATGAATCTATCAGTTCAACAAGTTAGAACAGTAGGAGAGAATATTGGTGATTTTTTTTCTATATTTCTGTATTTGTCAAAATTAAACATTTTAGAAAATGTTATAAAATAAAATAATCTTATTTTAATGAAAATAAGCATAAATTATAGTAAACAATGACCCAAACTTAGATAAATCAATAACCTCAAACACCTTTGTAATATTTAAGATAGAAAAGGACTTTATTGACATGTTTATTTAGAAGAAAAAGTCTTTTTTTCTCATTTATAACTGTAGTTTTTTTGATGCATCATTGAGTACCAAGTTCAGAAATTTAGCAGTAATTTTTAAAATCAGTACTATATTATGACTAAAATTGTGGATTCCTTGATGACTTAAATAAGTCTATTGGTGATAAAATGTTCTGCTTGCTAATAAAAACACAAATAAATGAAATCATGGTGATATGTATTTCCAGTAAAATTACAGTTCAGTGAGAGATAAAATGCTTGTGAACTTAGGACATTTTTGAATGTGTCATTTTACTTCTCAAAGACAGTAAAAATGATGTAAAATAATAAGATTTTAAAATTTTTACTTTTGGTAATATTTTTTGGCCATGAAGAATTATTTTGAATTCAGCAATAATTCCTTTCCACACCATTTTTACTAAGCACTTCCTGGCTTGTGGAAGAAAAAATTATCCTTTACTTGTACTCAAATAACTACCATTAATTCCAGTGAGAGTTTCTGTCTGTGAATGGAAACTGAATTGCAAAACAACTATGGAAAATGAACAAACTCCTAATCTTTTCCCCTTAAGAATATTAATTGTAGATCTCAGCAGATAGTTTATTACTTTTATATCATTCTAAGAATGCCAAAAAATTGTCTTTGAATGTCTCCTCTATCTCGAACTGTGATAGCTAATAACTATTGACTAATGTTTTTTTAACATCAAATTCAGATGTTAAGGGTATTTTTTTTTCCTTCTTTACTTTCCATTTTTATTATAGTTATTCATGTCCTTGGCTAATCCAGTATTTCTTAAAGGCAAAAGAGAAAATAACAGTTCCTTGCTCTGCCCTTGCTTTCTGCTTCCAAAGGCAATTAATTACTTGGAAATCTTCCTGTGGTTTTCTTTAGGGTTTCTCCGTGCAGTTCTCAACAATGTGCCTCTACTTCTGTTTCTTTGTGTTTTGCTTTTAAATATCATCTACTACTTTTTCCATTTTAGATGTTGAAGTTTTAGGCGTTCTCTCATACCAATACATGTCTTCATCATACTTCTCTCAATATAGCTATGTCTTCATATTTAGATGATTATTTGATGTTTGTATTATAGTACATCTGATATATATATATTACTTTTTTATGTACCCATGTACCCTGAGGTTATTAATCTTCCTTTTGCTGCTCTTTGGTAGTTTTTCTGTTCTAATCTGAATTGCTGTTCTCTAGACCCGCTATGGAGCTGGCCTCCTGGGATCTCCTCCCACAACTCATCATGAGGATTCTCTTCTGCCTTTGATCTACTGACTTCTGGCTTCAGTTTCTTCTTCCTCTGAGCTTACTTCCTCGTTTTGGTGGTATAAAGCTTCCAATAGTTTCCCATAAAGGGGCATAAGGGAGGTTAATTTTGCCTTGTGCTTGGTTCATATTTGATTGACAGTTCAGTCAAATATAGACTTCTGAGTTGGAAATAATTTTTCTTAGAGTATTGAATACACTTCACCATTGTTTCCTAGCTTTGAACTTCTATGTTCAGAAATCAGAAGACATCTAATTCCCAATATAATATATATAATCTGAAATTCCACAATAATGGTACTTGTTTTGGATGTTTTTCATCCATTTATCTAAGAACTCAGTAAGCTCTTTTAATTAGAAAAAATATGTTTCCATTCTAGGAAAATTCTTGAATATATTTTTGAATAAATTTCTTGAATAAATTTTTCTCCATGTTGAGCCTTTTAGTCTAGATAAAGAGTTTGGTTTTATTTTGGATGTAGGGGAAGCTGTTGGAAAAATCACCGGGAGTAATCTGATAGATCAAGTACATAAATCAAATCACAATAAAGTAATGTTTTACATCATATATGAATATTTTTACTCATGAATTCATCATAGTAAATCCATATAGAACAATTAAAATTTACTTTTTAATAACTCCCACAATAGCATGGTTAAGAAATACAAAAGTATATGAAGGTATGTTGTGATAAGTCACACTCCAATTTCTTTCCCTTACTGAGCCATTCCCAATACCCACCAACATGAGGTGATCGCTTTTGTTATTTGGGTGTGCTTCTGCCCATTATGCAAAAATAAGCAAATAAGAATGCTGCCATTTTGCCTAATTTTTGTACAAACTATGCAAAAAATTTTGCCTTACCTTTAAAAATGTAGTATACCTTTAAAATCATTACATACCAGCAATTAGAGAACTTCTTTATTCTTGTATGCAAGTACATAGTATTCCATTTTATCCACATAGCATAGTCTATTTGAGAAGTCCTCTATTTATAAACATAATATTTATTTCCCAAGTATTTGCTATAAATAAGGAATAACTTCCTACATATGCCATTTTGAGGTATTTAGGAATACCTTTAAGGTAAATATCCAAGATTGAAATTGTAAAGTCAGTGGTTTAATTCTTTTTTAATTTGGATAGACATAGATTCATTTTTTTTAATATTGTCTGACTTATTAAGGTTTTGGGTTCTAGAATCAAACTGCCATATGTTCAAGTGCGAGTGTCACCATTGTTACCTCTGCAAAATGAGTAGTTCCATCTACATCATAAGCCTGAGCTAAAGCTGTGTCCATTCAGAGGAGTTAAAATCCAGTATCAACTCAGTTGAGGATATGGATACGGAATGTGGAGTCAAGTCTTCTGAAAGTTTGTCTATGAAAGGCTAGAGAAAACATCTAGAGCAGGGGTTCTCAACCTGTGGGTTGCGACCCCTTTTGGGGTCAGATGACCCTTTCACAGAGGTCGCCTAAGACCATCAGAAAACACCTGTTTCCCATGGTCTTAGGAACCAACAGACCACTCCTCGGTGTAGTAAAGTGTAGCATTGTAGTTTACTATTGTCATATGAAGACTGTTACCCATGCTACACCATGATTCAAGACAAAAATTTCATTTATTTATAATTAGAAATATTTCACAATATATAATTACATATTGTTTTTGTGATTAATCACTATACTTTAATTATGTTCAATTTGTAACAACGAAAATGCATCCTGCATATCAGATATTTACATTACAGTTCATAACAGTAGCAACATTACAGTTATGAAATAGAAATGAAAATAATTTTATGGTTGGGGGTCACCACAACGTGAGCAACTGTATTAAAGGGTCGCGGCCTTAGGAAGGCTGAGAACCACTGATCTAGAGCATGAGATAATGGATAACAGACTCTAAGTGGGAGAAATATGAGCATGCTTAAATTTTGATTGGCATGATCTGGTTGTAAAGAACTGGTTAGATAGGCAGGAGACAAGAAGCATAAAAGTTACTGAGAAGAAAGAAGCTGAGGGATCAGAATGGAAGAAGAAATAAAGGGGCTTATTTGGCTTAACTGACAGAAAGGGCACCCTCTGCTATACCATGAGGAATCATGAAGGTCAAAGAAAATAAAGCTGTAGCATTTATAGTTTTAGTGGATGGTAGCTGAGGACTTTTCATCTAGTCACTTCAAGTTTTCTCATTAAAGTAAAAGGCACAATAATCCTCTGAGATTAAGAGGGAAACAAGGGGTGGAAGGGTTAGAGTTTGGATCTTTTAGAAGAGTAGACAAGATTGAAGTTGTTGCAGACGATGAGAAGTTGAATTGATCAAAGAAATGGACCACTATTGCTGGCCAGTGTTATGCTCCTATTTGAGTTTGTTGCTCATACATTTATAGTGAAACCAAGTTGTCTTTCTGTGGCTCCATTTCCCAAAAATAGGAAATGCGTGATATTCTTGATTTTCTGATTAAGCACAAAAGGCTGTTATGGGTCGCCAAGAGCATTTTTAAAAATAATGAACCATGAGATCTAAGACAAGTAATGAATGAAGTGAAGAAGGCCACGGATTGCTAATTTAAGAAGCAAATAGGAAGGAGAAGTTGTGATAATAGTTGTTTTCAGTATTACATAAAAGAAAGAACACAAATCATTTAGCACCACCCCCGGTACAGTGTGCTCTGTAAATGTTAGCTGCTCTCATTATCATGAACAGAATTGTGTTTTATATTTATCCAACCTAACAGTTCTCTCTGAGTCCAAAGAGTACAAGAATTCTTAAACAGAGAAAGCAGAAGAAAGAGCCTTCCAGCCGGCTGCTTATTTCAAAGGTATAAAAATCAATTCGCTTTTTTAATCTGACAAGTCGGCGGGGCAGTACATTTTTGTTTTCCCTTGTTTCTATTGCAAACACGTCGCGCCGGCTTTGAGAGTGATAAAAGTAAGAGGAATGAAATTTGACCAGGTCAAAGAGAGCATTTCAGTGGTAGCTTTCAGAAGCTGCCACAAATTAGGCATCTGATTTAAAGAAGGCCCGGTTCCCTTCCTCTCGCCTCTCAAGCTTTGACAAGGTGGGGAATTGGACAGAGAAAAGGTGGGAAAGGGTGAACACGACAGGTCATTTGATGTTGCCAGAACCCGGATGGAGATTGGTTGGCCTCGGTTACTTACTCCTCTTGTAATTCTGGGATTCCGGTAAAATGAGGCTCTGAGTTTCTAAGAGAGAGCTGCCCTGTTCTCTTGTTTATGGAAGAGTAGTGAGAGGGAGTGGGAGAACAAACATACACAGCCAAATTCAAGCCATGAAAATAACACAATGGAAATCATCTAATTTATTATCTATACAAATGTGAAAGCATGGGAGAGAGCAGAATTTTTAGTAGTCCTGGATGAAAGATGAAAATAATTCTGAGTGATTTGTTGCAAGCTAGCGACGGGTCAGCACATTTGAATCTCATTTAAATTCAACAACAATCAGAAGAAGAGGTGTAAGCAGAATATCTTCGGTTGGCTCTGCATCTCTTTTACTGGCAGTGTGAAAAACTAATAAAACTCTTTAACTGTATGTATGTATGTATGTATGTATGTATGTATATATAACTTAAATTGGACTATTGTTCGGTACTCCAAACTTGCCTGGGAATGTATGTATTTCCCCTCTTGATCCCTCTTTAATTTTCTTAGTTTTGTGTTCTTTATTGTTTGTCTCTTTTTTAAAGAGGGCATGGCCTATGTTTGTTTTGCTCAAGTGCCTGAAATATTGTCTGGAATACTAGTATATTATAGGTGCTCAATAAATATTAGCTGAGTGAAGTAATTAATGAGTGGTGAATAAATCTCTAAATTGTGCTTTTGCTGTATAATAAATTCTGTTTTAGCAAGAAAACATTTGATTGAAACTCTATATGAAATATTTTTGATCATCTTCACAGGGAATCAACTTAAGAGTTAGTGGGTAGATCCAACTAATTGGGGCAGAGGACTTGAACTGCTGATGGTGATGTCAGATGTCTACCATCTCACCTGGTGCCAACCAACACAGTGGCATGTCATGGAGGAAGTTATGTGTTCCATGATCATAGTGTGGGATGGCACGTTTTTGGAAATATCTTCAAGTAATATAATTTGGAATAAAAATACTCCAACAGCAATAGAGACAATTTTCCTAGTAATTGGATATGAGGTGGGAAATCACCAGGATTTTTTCCTTTTAAACATAGAACTAATGGCAGATCGTGATTTCAGCCATCACAGTTATGTAATACACAATACTCCTTAAGAGTGTTATAAACAGTGTGGCTTAGAAAGAAGACTCTTTTGACTTTGTTCTTTTTCTAGCAAGTTCTTCGCGATGTGAGATAGTATAACCCGATTTCCTAATGTAAGAACCAAATATATCCCTGTTTCTTAGATTTTACTTATTATTTCTGAGTAGTATTTATATTGCGCACAGAGTATAGTCGTTTCTGTATCATAACTTTGAAAACTCTGAATAATTCATGTTACAAATGACTTGAAAAATCCAATAAAGTGGGAGAGGATTACAGGAGAGCGGTTACCTTCCAAGCAAAGATGAAGATTTTTGATTACACGGAGTTGCCTTTCTCTGTTTAAGAGTAGTTTGTCCTTTCTCCTTGCCCCTCACCTTTTGTTTGCAGTGATCCTGTGTGTAATGAGCTGTGGCATGCACCATGTCAGAGAAGGGCTCAGATAAGGGAAAGAGCATGATCAGATATTTTTTGTCTAACGCAGTATTTCTCTCCATTACCCTTATCTACTCTACTGTACTCCTATTACTATACTTCCTCCAGTTTTCAAAACCAATATATAACAGTGTATCTCTTACATAACAATAATATATTTTAGTGGCAGAATTCACAGACATTGGTTTATTAACAAACCACGGAATTTAGGTTGCTAATATACACTTGTAGTTATCATAAAACTTATCTGAAATGTCTATGCAAGCCTGAGCTTGCTCATAGAAGAATGACTGAAAATGCTGTAATTTATTAAAAACTAATCTGATGTATTTTATTTTTGTAAATTCTGAAGCATGCTCAGTGGGTACATTATACAGCTAGCTTCTTTCCTCTATCTGAGTGGAGAAATTGGTTATCGGGTAACTCAGCCTACCAAGATCAGGCTGTAGCAACAAACCCAAATTTTTATGGCTTAATACACAAGAATTGGCATGCCTTATAATTACTTCTAGGCAGAGATTCAATCTTATGCTTTCCTGTATTGTTATTGTACTATCATAACAACTTAAATCATAATAAATACTTATCAAAGGAACATGTGAGAAGAGATTTAAAATAATCATTTTAATTATCTTCTACAAAAAAAAGCTTAGTGATTATTACCTCTCATCAGATTTTGATTAAAAAGAAAAGTAAAGAACTTATACCTGAAATGAATGTGACTTAATATAGTCCCCTTATTTCATAAATGAAGAAATTAAAGCCGGATAAAATAATTTGCCCAAAGCCTGTAGCTAGTTAGCAAAAACATAACTAAAACTCATGTGTCTTGGTCCAAAGTTCTTTATCTTAAATATTCCTTGACTGTTATTATGATGTATTTGAAAATTGAATTTAATTTTTGGTTTAAGAATGAGGTATAGACATAGACAACAGTGTGTTGATTATTGGAGAGGAAGTGGGTGGGAGAATATGAAGAAGATAAAGAAGGTCAAATACATGGTGATGGAAGAAGACTAAATGTTGGGTGCTGAGCACACAATTCAATATACAGATGATGTATTATATAGAATTGTACACTTGAAACTTATATAATGTTTTACCCCAACAAGTTTAATTAAAATGAATTAAAAACTGTGTAATATATATACATCAGCAGTCTTTGGCTTTTCCTTGCCTGTTACCTCTAGTCAATGATCCCTTAGTTTCTTTAGGGGGTTATACAATTTTTATGTAACATGCATCTTACTATTGGAATCATTCAGAAAGACCTACCCAGGGAAATTTGTGTGCAAAATCATATTTGTTATATTCCCATTATGTGGGCACCTGCAAACAATATAACATCAGATATAGTTTTTTGGTAGTTATACATGTAATAGTTTAAATTCTATCAAATTATATCTTTGGTGTTTTTGACTGTTCTTTGAAAGCTGCCTTCAAATTTTGTTAATGCCTTTCTTGTATCTTCCTCAAGAGCCATCAGCCAATGCCTTTCTCTCAAGCACTAATGTCATGAAATTTTAATAGGTGTTTTATAGGGAAAATAGGGGTCTGTGATCCATAATTGAAAAATTTTAGATTAAACAAGAAATATATAGAATCATTAGAGATGACTTCTCAGAGCCTTTGTTATTAATAGTTTAACAGGTTGAATGCATTCTAGGGGCTGAGGGTATGACAGTAACAAAACAGTTTTAGACTTCACAGTGGTTATACTCTGATTGGGGAAGACACATTAAAAAAACACACCTAAGAATTAACATATGTAAATTAGAATATGATAAATGCTTAGAAAAAGAAAAAGTAGAGAAAGGAGAGGAAATCGGTAAAGGATGGGGGAAGGTAGGATGTAAAGTTGCTCACCATCGTGAGGGTAAGGCTCATTGAGGATGTAATAGTTGATCAGGACTTGGGGAAGGTCAGGACATTAGTCATGAAAGGTTCAAAGACCAAAAGGTAAAAGGTCATACATATGACATTATGAACTAATAAATGAGGTAAGAGCCCTGAGGCTTCAGAGGGGAGGAAGGCAATTTGCATGACAATAAGAGTAAATGTTCAGTAATTAGATGTTTGACCAGCTATGTAGTAGGTCCATATTATTTCTGGTAACTACTCTTATTTTGGATAAAGCCCCCAAAATATTCTTCTAGGTAGTTAAGGGAGGGGCCAAAGTTTCTCCTGATCTGATCCTGTAGGGCTGTGGTTCTCAACCTGTGGGGCGCGACCCCTTTGGGGGTCGAAAGACACTTTCACAGGGGTCGCCTAAGATTATCGGAATTATATTTACATTATAATTCATAACAATAGCAAAATTACAGTTATGAAGTATGGTTGGGGGTCACCACAACATGAGGAACTGTATTGAAGGGTCGTGGCATTAGAAAGGTTGAGAACCACTGCTGTAGGGTTTTGATTGCCTTCAGCTCGGTATAATCTATGTGCCAAAGTGGCACATCTTTGGGAGGCCTAGTATGCACTCAATCAAGTCTTTGAAATTTACTGAGAAGATTTACATCCCAGAATTGAGCTGGTATATTGTTCATCTCATTAAACCTTTCTCCTAGTACTGAGAACAGATTAGAACAGTTGGATAGTTGTATCTCATTTCAGGCAGTGGTTATGCCCTTGGGATCTCAAAATTAAGCCTATAGTGCAAGCAAATTAGGTATTTGATAAGAGACATCTCAATGGAAACAAAAGAAAAACAGTGGTTAATTACTCAGACTATGATCTTGGTTTCTGATTTCTGAAGGCAGCCAGTTGAGAAGGTTTCTAGAAACCTGGCTTGAAACACCTTCAGATGGAGTGATGGCAGGCGTGACAATCCTGGTTTGCAGTTTGAATGTCTCTGATTTTTCTGTAACATGAAGATTGCCCAGATCGGTGCTACTGTGGTGATTTCTTTCAAGTTTATATCAAGTCATCTTGCTTTAGTTTTCAAGACTTCAGGAAAAAAAAAGTTTTAGTTCTTAATAATTCCAAGTCAAAAGTGAGAGAAAATTGAAAGTGTTCGTTTGGAGAGTTTTAGCCAAATATTTGAGGAAACTGGAAGAACTGAGGATCCAATCTAGTTAACAGGTTGGAACAAAACCTCAAAAAACAATGAATAGCACTAGATTCCAATACCCCCCAAGGTAAATCACTGAAACATAATTGTTTTCTCTAAAAATTTCCCCATCTTTACCAAACATGGCCAAATTAAGACTAATTTATTTGCAAAATAAGTTTAGTTTCAATAAACTTGGCCCGTTATTTACACAGATGCAGCAAGAAGAATAATTAACCATGTAGGCTCTTTTAAATCTGTTTGCCAGAACTTTTTATAAGAAGTCTCAGATTGAACTTTTAAAGGCTCCTCAAGGCCAAAAAAGAAAGTTATGGATTTGCCATCAGATTTCACTTGCAGTATGTATAGATTTGGGTCTGTTCCTTTTTCCTTGAGGTCCCTAAAGTATCTTGTGGTTCCACATCTGCCAGAAAGTGAACTACCTTATCCCGGTAAGGCTGCTGGGAATTCACTAAGCAAGATACCTGGGCTTTGTTAACTTTTATAAGGCAATCTTAATTCCATAAAGCTGTTTGGTCATATCTGAGTTTATGCATGTCTCTCTCATACATGACATTACATTAAAAACTTTGGTAATATAATCAATGTTCCCAATTATGTCATGTTACAAGGAGAACAAATGGTTATTAATCTTATACAAATAACTATGTTGCTATGAAAATAATATTCACCCCGTTTCTGAATTATGGAAGGATTAAGTTGGAAGAAAAAGATAAATGTTTCAATTCTACTTGCAAATGTGTAATTTACCAAATTTCTCCAAGTCACAGATAGCTTAGGAGAAAAAATTTTTCTTAAATCAGAAAATTATGGAACTAGTAATATTTCAAACAATTAATCATAAAAATTACACTCATTCTCATCAGTTGATTCAGTGCCATATTATTCATTCTTGTTGTTCTTGATCTTTTTGTTAGCAGTTTTATGAGTCCAGTTTTTATTTTCCTAAATTCTCTCCCATTTCAGTGGTATGGTCTGAAAGTTATTAAGAAGTTGTATTCTAGAATAAGTGTCAGAGTCCTTTCCACAAATTTGTGAAGATAAAACAAACTTACAGAAGCATCAGCGTAAGAAAATAAATGTAAATGACAAAAATAATTAAAATGGCATGGTTAGGATCTAATGCAGCAGTTCTCAACCTGTGGGTCTCGACCCCTTTGGGGGTCGAATGACCCTTTCACAGGGGTCGCCTAAGACTATTGGAAAACACCTATTTTCCATGGTCTTAGGAACCAACACACCACTCCTCGGTGTAGCAAAATGTAACAATGTAGTTTACTGTTGTTATATTAAGACTATTACCCATGCTATACCATGATTCAAGACAAAATTTCATTTATTTATAATTAGAAATAAATATTTACAATATATAATTACATATTGTTTTTGTGATTAACCCCTATGCTTTAATTATGTTCAATTTGTAACAATGAAAATATATCCTGTATATCAGATATTTACATTACAATTCATAACAGTAGCAAAATTACAGTTAGAAGTAGCAACGGAAATAATTTTATGCTTGGGGGTCATCACCACATGAGGAGCTGTCTTAAAGGGTCATGGCATTAGGAAGGTTGAGAACCACTGATCTAATGAGAATACAATGCAATTGAAAAGGAAACTCGCTTATTTCTGTGACACCACACATTTTAAGATAATAATTATAATTACAAATGATATTGTATACCAAGACATATCAGAACTTTAGAGATTTTATACAATTTTGAGAACACATTAATAGACATATAAGTATTATCCTGGAAGATTTAATATCATTTACTTAGCAACACTCCTTATGCAATTTAACATTTATAATAATAAAAGCATAACATGCTAATTAGACCATCAGTCCTTCCAGAGGGCAAAGCTGGGGCTGCAAGAGAAGCCCAGGTCCCGGGTGCCAGAGGAAAACCAGTGCCGGCAGTCAGGGGAAGGCTTACTCTTGCATGAATTGTGTGCATCGGGCCTCTAGTATCAAATAAGTGTAATTTCTGTAACATCTCTTTTTAAAAGTAGAGCAAGGCTTTCGGGGACCCTCTAAAAAGTTAAAGACTTAGTTCATTGACACTATTTAAAATTATTTTTGGTGATTTCTTGTGTGTTTTTCCCCCCCAACTGATTAAATAGAGCTCTTTTACAAATTAGCAATATCAATAGAAGGTAGAAAACACCACACATATATGTCACATATCCCATAGACATACATAGACACATAGACAAAGGCAAACAGATCTTAGTTTTTGTTTTAAAATTTTAGCCATGAGGTGGGCATGATAATGTAAAATGTATAAAAGAACAGTTGGAATGAGTAGATAGCTAAAGCTTTTTCTTATTATTTATATATATAAAACCTTAAGGGACCAGAACGACAGTTTGGTGGCTCTGATGTGCACTCAAGGAGGGGGGGGGGGCGTGGGAGCCAGCCAGCCAACCTCCCATGCCCCCCATCCAGCTGGCCCCAACCCCGATTGGCCCCTCTACCCCATGGGGTGCAGGACCAGCCAGACCCCCACTGTGCATGAATTTGTGCACTGGGCCTCTAGTTTGTGTATAATACATTAAGTCTTGCTCTTGACAAGTAATCTTGTGGAAACTATAGAATACCTCTATTCTTTTAATCCTATTTTTCTTTTAATTTCTTTTATGTCTTAAGAATTGAGGATAGTAAAGATAACTGGGCTTTGAGCAGCTTTTTGAGCTGTTCTGGTTTTGCCAAGGTTTTTGTAAGATAAGGACAGTTGTTCTCAATTTCCCAAAGACTTGGGCTGCAGCCTAAATGACATCATAGGTTGATTTACTGGTCTAACTACTTTATTATATTATTCCCAGTTTGATTCTTTCGCTCTCTAAAAAAAAAAATTTTTTTATAATAATCATTTGCATTTTAAGGAATGGCTGTTAAGTCCTTGAGAAGATGGAGGTAGAAAATCTACATCATAAAGGCAACAGAGAAAGTATCCAAGTTACAAACCTTTTAAAAAATGTGTTTATATTAGCCTCCAGCTTCTAGCTCATACTGTGTGGGCTCAGGCTATTTCAATTTCTTCTCTTTTCCTTTTTTTTTTTTAAGCATGACTAATTAATATCCCTTGAAAGGTGGATTTATATACAGTGGTACCTTGAGATACGAGTTTAATTTGTTCCGTAACCTTGAGGAGTGGGAAACTTTGAGACGCTCAAGTATATATATTTTACAGAGATGAACACTGTGTTCTATGTTTCCATACCCCCTGCCTAATAATGTAAAACAGAAGATACAGTGGTACCTCGAGATACGAGTGCCCTAACATAGGAGATTGTTGAGATACGAGCGGTCGAGGGAGCGATTTTTGCTTTGAAATATGAGCAACATTTGAGATAGGAGTAATCGCGCAGATCGGCCGGCTGCACATGACCCATCAGTTTACCGTGACTCGAGCGACTCAGTGTCCCATGCCTCAAGGTTACGGAATGAATTAAACTCGTATCTCGAGGTACCACTGTGTGTATGTATACACACACACACACACACACACACACACACACGTATGTATATATACATACATACACATACATATATATATATATGTGTGTGTGTGTGTATTCCAGAGGGATGGAGATATATATATATATATATATATATATATATATATATATGTGTGTGTGTGTGTGTGTGTGTGTATATGTGTGTGTATGTATATGTGTGTGTGTATGTATATATATGTATGTATATATATGTATGTATATGTGTGTGTGTGTGTGTGTGTGTGTGTGTGTGTATATATATATATATATTCCCTCTGGAGCTTGACCTAGAGACTGGGAGTTTGATCGCTCACTGTGATGTGCCCTGGCCACAGGGGATGTTGGGGGGGACGGAACAAAGGAAGGCTCCAGCCAGCAGCCAGAAGGCCCCAATTGGTCCTGATCACTGACCAGGCCTAAGGAACCTACTCCTGCATGAATTTGATGCACTTGGCCTCTACTACAGTGGTTGGCAAACTGTGGCTCACAAGCCACATGCAGCTCTTTGGCCCCTTGAGTGTGGCTCTTCCACAAAATACCATGTACAGGCACGCATGTATGGTGTGATTAAAACTTCATGACCCATGCACAGAAGTTAGTTTTCGGCTCTCAAAAGAAATTTCAGTTGTGTGCTGTTAATATTTGGCTCTGTTGACTAATGAGTTTGCCAACCACTGCTCTAGTATAATCAGATAAAAAGATGTGAATCACTTCAATAAAAGTTATTTAAATATACTAATTCTCCTATAAACTTATCTTAATTCTATCCCTCCCTCCCTCCCTCCCTCCCTCCCTCCCTCCCTCCCTTCCTTCCTTCCTTCCTTCCTTCCTTCCTTCTCCCTTCTTTTCTCTTCCCTTTCCCTTTCTCTTTCCCTTTCTCCTTCTCCTCCTTCTCCTCCTTCACCTCCCTCTCCCCCTTCTCTATCTT
>PVJN01052836.1:0-13942 GCA_004026805.1 Lasiurus borealis | reverse complement strand
TCTGAGGTAGGCACAAGGCACAGGTTTCCTCCGGTTTTGCAGCCAGAAAAACAAGGTGCAGGACAGGAGTTTGCCTTCAGCCAGTGGGTGGTCCGGAGGCGGAGGCTAGAGCTGCACCGTCAGTGTGGCAGCCATGGGCAGCAGTTTGGGTTCAATAAGACATTACTATGACATTTTCGCCTGTTCCTTTGGGCTTTATTAACAGGGTGACTAGAAAATTCAAAATTAAGTAAGTGTCCCATTCTGATTCTGTCAGACGGTGCAGCTCTAGGATTCAGCCCACGACAGCCCAGGACCCCCAGCGGCACCCTGTCCGTGGGTCCCACCGTCCCGAGTCCCTAAGCCTGGGTTTGGCAGAATAAGCCCTGAGAAGAAGCAAGTAGGCTGCAGGGACACCGATGGGGTGGGGCTGGGCCTCTTAGTTACCTCCAGCTCTGAACACTTCGCAGTCCCAGCACCAGCCGGGAAGGCACCCCAACCTTCGAGAAGCTCACAATAATTCAAGGAAGGCTCCTTCCTTCTGCCTGGGGCTGTCCACCCAGTCCAGTCTCCAAAGCCCCAGAAAGGAGGTTTAGCTTCCTCCCTGCACACAGCAGTGCCTGGGAACCTCTAGCAAAGCGAGCGACCCCACGTCCAGCCCACACCTCACCCTCCGCTACGCATGCCCACGCGGGCTCTACCGAAGGCGCCTCGGTCTCCATCATCATCCATCTTCCAGCTCACCGCCTGCAGTGACACCTCCAGGCCACCAGGTGGGCCTGGCGCACAGCTTCACTCACACACTTTTCAAGTGAATCACCCCAAATTCGGTGAGCAGGGCCACCACGAGGAAGCTCACGTAGAAGAGGAGCAGGCAGAAGCCGTAGATCTTGCTCAGCTGGAAGCACTGCAGTGGGACCGCGACCAGGGAACAGACGAGGCTGAGGCCCAGGGCGCCCGCCAAGACCCACACCAACAGTCCGTCTGGCTCCAGCTGCGGAGGGGGCGGGACAGGGAGAGGCTGGGTCACTACTATAGCCATCAGTCAATCAAACTGATGCTTGAGGGCCCCTAGCGAGGAGCCAGCAACGGCCGGCCGCGTGGATGGCTGGCCCCACCCGGACTGTCAATGTTTGGAGCCACCTAGTTTTGTGGGAGGCAGATGTGAGCAAAGCAAGGGCGATGGCTGCGTATAGAAGGTCACCGGGTGGAAAGCCCAGGTGCCTAGCAACGGACAATCAATTGCAGGGTGGACTGCCCCCGGGGCCGTTCCTCCCCCAGCCTGCGCTGGCCGTGCTGGTCTCGCTGGCCGTGCTGGTCTCGAGGTTCAGATCAGGCCCCGGACCTTTCCTCCCGGAGATAACACCTCGGCCTCAGCTCTCTGTCAGCTCCAGGCCCCAATCAGCACCCAAACCAGCCACGGCTGAGGCTGGCGTCAGGGCCAGCTGCCTGCAATAACGACCCCCTGCCCTGGTGCAGCTGAGCAGTCAGCGAGAAGACGTGACCCTGAAAGGGCACGCCTAGATAGCTCCTGAATATTCTAACATCCCCTAAAATTGCCACCCTTAAAACACTTAGAGTGGCCCTACCTGATTTTGCTCAGTGGTTAGAGCGTTGACCTGTGGGCTCAAGGGTCCCAGGTTCCATTTTGGTCAAAGGCATGTACCTTGGTTGCAGCCTTGATCCTGGGCCCCAGGCTGGGGGGCCTGTGGGAGGCAACCAGTCGATGTGACTCACATCATTTCTCTATGTCTCCCCCTCCCATTCTCTCTAAAGAATCCATTGAAAAAAATGTCCTCAGGTGAAGATTAACCAAAAAACAAACAAAAAAAAATCCTTAGGAGGGAGAAACTCCCTGAGCCTTCTCTTTTCCCCTCACCTCTTCCTCTTCCTCTTTCCTGCCCCTCCCCCCCCCCAGGTGTGTTATCTTTAACCTCCTCACTCCCAAACTTAAGGGCCATTCCTCTACCTCTATAACTTGCTTCCTAAGCCTAATTCCTTATAAAACATATTTTTATTGATTTCAAAGAGGAATGGAGAGGGGAGAGAGAGAAACATCAGTGATAAGAGAGAATCATCAGTGATGAGAGAGAATCATTGATCGGCTGCCTCCTGCACACCCCTACTAGGGATTAAGCCTGAAACCCGGGCATGCGCCCTGACCTGGAATCGAGCTGTGCCCTACCTCCTGGTACATGGAACAATGCTCAACCACTGAGCCACGCCAGCCAGGCCTAAGCCCATTTATTCTAGGAATTACTACCTCTGTCTCTGTGATTTACCAAATAAATTATCTCCTACAGTGTGGGTCATGGCTCTGAATTCCCAGCCAGAACCCAAGGATGGAGGTTGCTGAACCCAGGTTTGCTGTGACTCCACCGGTTAGAAACCTGGTGCGTTCCTGCCGCCTAAACAGCCGGTGCTCATCTGTTAGTTAGGGCAGCCTAGGGCACAGATACAATATGTTCGATATACATTACGTGACCTTGAGAAATTCTCCAGCAGTACGGAAAAAGAAGTGAAATTATCCCCACCACACTTCGCTTCCTTCTAGACTTAGCATGTGTCTAACAGGCCGAGGATTTAACACTCACTCAGTCTTTCATCTTCGCAACCACCCCTAAGGGGCACGTCACAGCGACCCACAGATGAGGAGACCGAGTCATCAGTAAGTGATGGAGTCCTCGTGGACGTCCCAGCTCTTAACCAATACCCTGTCCTGCCTCCCCACACAGGGACACACATACATGTCCACACAGGTGGGTTCACACAGGTGTGGGTGCACAATCACATAGACCTGTGCATCAAACCTGAGAACGCGGCTCAAACAACAGTGAGGGGTTATGAGCAACCTGTATTTTGCTTTTTCCATCAATTTCATTATTTTTTAATCCTCACCTTTCATTGATTTCTAGAGATAGTGGAAGGAAGAGAGAAGATAAATGGAAGGGAGGGAGGAGAGTGGGGAGAGAGAAATAGAAAGGGGGAGAAAGAGAGGGGGAGGAGGAAAAGAAAAGGGGATGGGGGGGGGAGAGAGAGAGAGAGAGAGAGAGAGAGAGAGAGAGAGGAAAAGGGGGTGGGGAGAGAGAGAGATTGGTTGCCTCCCGAACAGCCCTCACCACGGCTGGGTAACCTGCAACCAAGGTACGTGCCCTTGACCAAGAATCAAGCCCAAGAGAGACCCTTGGCGCCCTGCATTTTGCATCCACCAGTGCTCACTCCACGGACATCCTTCCTAGACGGCCTTCCCAGGAGCCAGCCTGGCATCGTAATGAACAGGAGGGGCGTTTTCTACACACAAAGCTGGTGGAAGGCGCACACACACTCCCCTCAGGGGCCCGCCCGCCCGCCCTAAGGCCTCATTCTCCGCACCTGCCGGAGAATCGATAAGGAAAGGAATCTTCAACCCCAGCAACACTTGCGTGTTCCCACTTTTCCAGCAGGACAAGCAGCCATTTGCTTCCGGGCGTGGCTCCGGGACGGCCGGCCTCTGAGGCTCCCTGCAGGTCAGCAGCCACAGAGGCTGTTCTCGACTCAGAGGCAGGAGAAAGGCGGGGCCTCTGCCTCCGGACAGTCCACGTGCTCCCACACCTGAGCCCTAAAACCATCCCCGGGGCCACATCCCCGCCTGACTCAATCTTCCCCGCTTTGGTCTCCCAAGTCACAGCCTGCGGAATGGAGATGCTGGGATAGGGGATGCCAGCTGCTGCCTTGCTCCGAGCGCTGTTTGTCCTGCCCACATTTTAATTTTTCCTAAATGTTTTCATTGATTTGAGAGGAAGAGAGAAGGATAGAGAGAAACATCATCCATCAGCTGCTTCCTGCTCCCCGCCCCCACTGGATAGGCCCTCCTGGTTCATAGATCAACGCTCAACCGCTGAGTCACACCGCCAGGCCAATGTTTTAAAATAGGGAAAGTTCACCTCGGAACCTCGATTTCATCTCTAGAAAACCTGACTCCGTGCCCGAGGCCCACCTGAACAGCCCAGAGTTTCCATCACCTGCCGCCAGCAGAATCTGGATTTTCCACCTTAGAACTGAGTCACTCACTCCCGTCCTCCCCTCAGCGGTCAGCAGGGAGCTTCCTTTAACATGCGGCCGCCAGCCCACCCCCCGGAATACCTGGTTCAGGAGGTCTCTGGCAGCCCCTCGGGGGATTCTGGGATCCTCTTGAAATGTGAGACTTTTGACCCCCATTGTGTTTCAGAACTTTCTCCAAATCTGCTAGCTCCCCCATCCTAGGGCTCTCTCCAACAGATGGCCCCTTCATTCTGTCCTCCTGACCCACCCCGTGTGGACATTGGGATAAAGTGCTCAGCCCGGCCCTTACCTCATGGCTGCTGATCCAAGAAGTGAGGGGGAGGTGTGGTGGGCTGGTATCATCAACCCCATTTCACAGGTGAGGAAACTGAGGCTCAGAGATTCCTAACTCATCCAAAGTCACAGAGCAAGAGACTTAACTGATGGGACCGACACCTGAATCCAGGGGCCTTCTGTCCCTTCCCCCCAAACTACACTGTGATCTGGAAGGAATGCATCTTTTCCAACCCACATGCAAAACATTTTAAGGAGATTCTACAAATCAGACAAGTCCTCTCCCAGGAAGTGTTAAGTGCTCAGGTGTGAGTCACCTGCTATTCAGAGGACCAGAGGAGGGGGAGGGGGGCACAGGAGGAGGGGAAAGGGGAGGAGGGGGGCATGGTAAGGAGGTCCGTTGCAGAAGGGTCTGGCCACTCACCTTCACCTCCACGTGGCCCCTGGAGATCTGCAGCAGGCAGCCCAGGCCCACTCCCACCAGGACGTCTGCAGCCGGGCTCAGGAAATGTGCTGGCACCACCCATAACCCGACCACACAGCCATGGGCTTTCTCTGTGATCTGGCCCCCAGCCCCCACCGCCCTACCCGAGGACCTCCGCCAGGTTTAACATCTCTAGGAGGGCAAGCATCCATCGGGCGTTTGCACTCAATCCCTGAGGCTCGGACGGAAATGCTCGGCACCTGGTGGCACTCAGCAGATGGGGAACGGAGGCTAGGCCAGGTAAAGTGGTCCACTGAGGGGCTGGGGTGGGGCACAGGTCAAGGCCACCTCAAGAGACATTGCTCAGACAGGGCACCCCCCTTCCCACCCCAACCTGAGGGGTCAGAGCCGGGCTCAGTGGGAAGGAAAGGGCTCCTGAAGTCACAGCCCCGAGCGGGGGGGAGGGGGCATCCGCATGGCTGAGCGCCCGGGCCCCCAGTGCTGAGGCTCGGGCACCGTGAAGGATACTGAAAATGATGCCGCCGAAACAGGCGGAGAACGCCATCCGGGGGTAGCCCTGGCGGGCCAGCGTGAAATCGGAGAAGACATCTGCGAAGAAACGAGAGAAGGCTGGCGTGTGAGTGGCTGCCCTGGCCCACCTGCTCACTCACTCCTTCCTTCTTACCCACAGTCCTTCAGCCAACTAACATGATAAATGGCCCCCACACCTGGCACCAGCTGGCTGGCTCGAGAGGCCACAGCGCCCCGTAAGACACAGTGCAATCCTGCGTTCCTTCACCCCCTCTCCTCAGCAGAGGCAACTTTGTGGGTGTGACATGCAACCACCGATTTTCACCTGAGTCCCATCTGCTGCTAGATATTTGGTGTCTCCATGCAAATTAGAAAAAGGTGAGTGAGAGGAGATTTCAGCCCCCCAACACTTGTTTTGGTCACAACCTGGCCAGCCCGGCTGGGCAGCTGCAGCTAGAGAACTGTGTGTGTATGAATGTGCGAATACCTACACCCTCCACACACCCTGCCTGACTCTGGGAGCCATGAGCGTCCATGCAGGCGAGGAGAGCAGCATGGGCTTCTGCAGAATCTCCTGGCTCAGGGCAGTCCCGATGCCCAGTGATGGTCACTCCCAAAGGTCAGTGGGGCCTTGGCCACTGCGGTTCAGTTGGTTGAGTGTCATACCACATACCAAGAGGTCGCTGGTTCAATTCCCAGTCAGGGCACATGCCCAGGTTGTGGGCTCCATCCCCAGGAGGGGGTGTGCAGGAGGCAGCCGATTGATGGTTCTCTCTCTCTCTCTCTCTCTCTCTCTCATCAACAAAAACATTTAAAAATAAATAACCAAACGTCAATACTAAGCACATGCTGAGGGAAGCGCCCTGGACATCCTTGCCCACATGCCATTCTGGCTGGGGGAGCAAAGGCAAAGGCAGGGATGTGGCTATGCTGACCCAGCCCCACTGCGGCCCGTCCCCAGTCACCTCCGATGCTGTTCCCCCAGGCCAGCAGCGTGAGTCCCAGGACGGTGTTGCTCAGCCGGAAGACCACGCCCAGCGACCGCAGGATGTTCACCACCTCCGTGGCAGCCGCGTTGATCCACAGGGCGCTGGTCAGGAAGCCCAGGAAGGCAAAGACCTGGGGAGGGAACAGCGTGCGGATGGGACGAAGGCCCGCCCCCAGCAGATACAGCCCCAGCTCCTCATCTGTAAAATGGGGTGACAATAGCACCTACTTCACGAGGTTGTCGTGAGCGTATAATGAGTTCATAGAAGCCGAGAAACCAGAGCCAAGCACACAGCAAGTACTTGACGAAATGTTAGCTGAATATTGCTATTTTGTGAAGAAGAGGTTCCCATAGCTTTCATCAGATTTCTACTCTATGAGCCAAATGCCACGGACCCCCACAAAAAGAAGCTCCCTGCCCTGGCCGGTGTGGCTCAGTGAATAGAGCACCGGCCTATGGCCTGAAGGGTCCCAGGTTCAATTCCAATCAGGATACATGCCGGGTGCGGGCTCCATCCCCAGGAGGGGGCGTGCAGGAGGCAGCCAATCAAGATTCTCATCATTGATGGTTCTATCTCTCCCTCTCCCTCTGAATTAAAAAAAAAAAAATTATATATATATAATATATAAACTCCCTGTGAGCAGGCCCTCCCGAATCCCCCAACCTTCACCCCAGCCCCTCCCCTCTACTTCCTGTCTCTGTGGATCAGATGTGTCATATAAGTGGCCTTACTGTCTTCTACAATATGTGGTCCTGTGTAGCGACATGTTCCCTTAGCACCATGTTTTCAAGGTCCATCTCTGCCGAAGCATGTGACAGATTTCAAAGACTAATATGAAACCCTGGCTGAAAACCATTTCTCTATATGAGCAGTGAGCTGAGAATTCGAGCCCCTGGAGTTGGTACATCCACTCCGAGTTTCTAAAAATAAAAACCACAATTTTTTCATCAATAAAAATTTGAAATGTCACCCGGCCGGTGAGGCTCCATGGTTGAGCTTCAACCTATGAACCAGAAGGTCATAGTTCGATTCCCTGTCAGGGCACATGCCCAGTTGCATGCATTTGCATGCAGGAAGCAGCAATGACCTTTGAGAAGGTCAACACACTGCTCCCCTTTAACCCAGCAATTCCGCTCCTAAAAACACACCCAGGAGAAATGAATGCCTATGTCCACACAAACATTTTACGCAGATGTGTTCATGGTGGCACTATTCATAATATCCCCAAATGCCCATCCCAGACAGATGGACACACAAAATGTGCTATCACCACGTCATAGAATATTAGCCTAATGCATATTATGATGCAGGTCATCTTTGAAAACATTTTGCTAATAAGTGAAAGAAGCCAGCCACAAAAGACCACATATTGGAGGATTCCATTTATATAAAATGCCCAAAATAGACAAATCTATAGAGACAGAAAGCAGATGGGAAGTAGTCAGGGGACGAAGGGAGAGGGGTGACAGGGTGTGACTGCTGGATGAGGGTGGCTTTTTGGGGTGATAAAAATGCCCTCAAGTTGACAGAGGTGAAGATTGTACAACTCTATGAATATAGATGACCTTTGACCAGAGCAGGGATTGGGGGTGCTGACCCCGTGTAGTCGAAAATTCACATCGAACTACAGCCAGCCCTCTGTATCCACCGATTCCCCACTGTGGATCGAGAATTCAGTGGCCCTTGAACAATACGGATTTGGACTTGTGGGTCTGCTTATAAGTTCAAGGTCGACCACACTAAAAACCACTGAATTGTACCTTTCCAATAGGTGAATTTTATGGTAAAATAAAGTAAAGTAAAGCTGTTACAAAAAGAGAGAGCGGACCTTGAACAGGTACAATAGCCCTCAAAAGTGGCTTTAAAGACCTGTCACTGCAGAAATTGACTCCTGGCCCAAGGACCCCAGAGGCGCAGACAGGACATCTGCGGGGAAGACCTCAGGTCCCCGCTCCCCGCCTGGAGACCCAGGGGGCTTACCCAGTGAAGCCGGGGGGGCTTGCCGTTGGACGTGGCGAAGAAGGTCACTGCAGCCAAGGCCGTGCCGGCGATCACCACTATGCCCCAGACAGGAAAGAGGCCGCCTATCTCATAGACGCCGTCTGCAGCGGGAGGAGGAAGGGAGACGGTGCTCTCCACAGCTCCTGCGTGCCGCCTCCTCCTGGAGGCCCCCCAGAATGATGGAAGAGGTGGGGGTTTGCGGGGGAGACCATGACTAGGGAGGCTGGGGCCCCTTACACCAGCACGTATTAGTGCCCGCTGGGTGTCCAGGCCCAGCTGCCGTGGTGTGGTTGACAACAAAGCGCAGGGAGGAGGAAGGAGGGAGTGGGCTGGCCTGGGGAGGGGGACTCACAGGCCCCCGACTGCAGCGTCAGCACCAGGACCAGGGGGCTGATGGCCAGCTGCAGGCAGTTGAGGGGCCGTTTCCAGTTCCTGTCTTCCTTGTCGGGGTCCACGAGGGGGACGGTGAGGAGCAGCAGGAGCTCCACGGGTAGCTGTCAAGTCCGAGAAAGCGGGAGGTGTCACCGGGAGACCCGTCTCTGGGCTGGCTGCACCGAACTCGGTTTCTCAAGGTTTTTTTTTAAGTTTGCTTTATTTTTTAAAATATATTTTTATTGATTTCAGAAAGGAAGGGAGAGAGGGAGAGAGATAGAAGCATCAATATCAGAGACTCATTGATCAGCTACTTCCTGTATGCCCCTACTGGGAATCGAACAGTGACCTCCTGGGTCATAGGTCAACACTCAACCACGGAACCACGCCGGCCAGGCTCGGTTTCTCAAGGACAAAGCTACCATTGCCCGGACTGGGTCCTGCTGCTGCTGCTGTATCACGTCGCCACAGACGGCTGCCCTAGGACGGCGCAGACCTAGTCCCTTCTGGCTCTGGGGCCGGAATTCCCAAACCAAGGCTCCCGGCAGCGGGAGGCGGGCTTCCGTGTCTGTCCCAGCTCCAGGCCCGGGTCTCTGAGCTGTGCTCCTGGGGCCCGTCTCCTGAGCTGACCCTGTGCTTCCCTTTTTCCCTGTGAAGCCCCCTGTGGTGACACTGGGTCCCTGTAGATAATCCGGGATAATCTTCCCATCTCAGGGCCCTTCGTGACCTCTGCCACACAAAGTAACAATGCCACAGGTTCTGGGGACCAGGCCAGGGACATCCTGGTGGGGGGCATGAATCAGCCAACCACAGCGCCTCATCCACTAATCCTGACAGCATACCTTCCAGAGGAACACTGAGGCTCAGCAAGTCGAGGGACCTCTCTAAAGCCACACAGAAGGGTTTAGGCAGCTGGGACACAGGCCAGCTCGGACAGGCCCACACCTGTGTTTTTAGCCAGATTGGGAGTGACACTGGCGGAGTGTTTGCTCTGCCCTCGGCACCAGCCTCAGCCCTTCACACATATCAGTCTATTAAGTGGTCACAATCGCGGTGGTGGGCTGGATTCTGTTTCCGGCTCTCCCGTCCCTCCCGGTAACGGAAATAAACACCCACACGCTTGGCCAAGTGACTAGAAGGTGGCAGCATGTCTTCCCCGGTCCCATTCCTGCTGACCGTGGCCATGGCTCTTGCTTTGACCGAAGGGCTGTTGGTGAATGGGAGGTAAACAGAGGCTTCCAATGTGCTTGTGAACTCTGCCTCGGTCCCTTCCACCAAGAAAACAGCACCATCCCAAGAACCCACTGGCCCCAGAAGGGGTTAGGGGGCAGACCTGACCACAGACCACAGCCTGAAAATAGAGTCACCCCTAGATGACCTCAAAGATTGCCACTGTAAGTCAATGAGATTCTGGGGTCATTTGTTATGCAGCTTCGCTGCCACGGTAACTTCCTGATACAACCACTGCAGGAGAAAGGCATTCTCATTACCCCCAGGTGGCAGTGGAGGAAAGTGAGGTTCAGGGAGGTGACATGACTTGCTCAAGGTCATGGTGCAGCCAGAGCCGCCGTGGGGTGCACAGAGAGCTCCTTATGTGTCACTGGGACTGAGGAGCCCTAAAGTGGATCCACGGTGGAGGGTCCCAGGTCCCTCCGGGAGCGAAGGGCTGCGAGTGTGCCCACTGACTCTGGTCCCAGAGGGAAGGCATTTGGACACCAGCCTGGGAAGCCCTGCTCACCTGCAGCCCTCAGGGGTCATGCAGCCCAGGGAAGTGACAGGTGGTTAGAAAAACTCTATCTGGTTCTCACTGGAACCCACCTTGACTCAGTCTCCCACCCAGACCCAGGTCCCCGCCCTCACAGGCAGGAGGCCTCCCCTCCTCTCTCTCCCTGTCCCTGGACAGACGCTCTCCTCCCGTCAGGGACTAAGCCCCAGGTCAGGCCATCAGCCAACTTCGATGACTCAGTGTCCCCAGGTCCCTGGTGATCTAATTCCAGGAGGGTCTCAGCAGTCCTTGCTGAGTTAGGAAGGCCGAGTGGCCGCCACCACGCAGCCAGGGGCCCAGTTCCAGGGCCCCCTCCTACCTTGAGCACCTTGAGGACCCTCCAGTACGCCGGCTTGCTCCTCCACTTCCTGCAGTCCAGGGGATTGAGGGCCTGAACCAGGATCTGAGCCGTGGTCTCCTGGTAGAAAAGCAGCGGCTGATACTCTTCCCCTGGGGTACAAGGCGAGGGGGTGGGAGACAGGTGTAGGGCTGGCTCGGCCTCCAGCCAAGCCTCTCCACGACCCTCAGGGCTCCCACCCTTGGAAGGAGGAAGCAGGGGCCTGGTAGTGGCAGGTGAACTGGCCACAGCTCGGCCAGGGGGAGGGGGGAGGGGAGGCGGGTTTGCAGCCTTGTTCCGGGGCCTGGAGCCTCTTCACCCCCCACCTGGCCCTGGTGCCCCCACCCCAGCTGGGTCCAGGACCCTGGACTCACGGTAGTCATAGCTGGCGGTGGTAGAAGACACCCGATCTTCCTCCTCAGAATCCGAGAGCATCTCTGTAGGAGAGAGGGGTGTGTCACACCAGCCAGAGAGCCCAGACCCTCCCCGCCCCGCACCGCCCCGCCCCAGCAGGTCCCTAAGGCAGCTGGGAGGGGGCCAGGGCCAGACCCTCTAGAGCAGTGGTTCTCCACCTTCCTAAGGCCGCGACCCTTGCATACAGTCCCTCATGTGGTGGTGACCCCCAACCATGAAATTTTGCTACTGTTATGCATCGTGACGTAAATATCTGCATTTTCCGATGGTCTTAGGCGACCCCTGTGAAAGGGTCGTTCGACCCCCAAAGAGGTCGTGACCCACAGGTTGAGAACCGCTGCTCTGGAGTCTGGGTTTCTCCGCCATCGCCACGCACACTCAGGGATTCTTCATGAGGAAGGCTAACGGGCAGACGTTTCCGAATGCAAGGATGGAGCTAGTACACCAGCCGGGGCTAGCGGGGAGGCTCCCCCGCACAGGCAAGGGCATGGATGGGACTTCGCAGACGGAGCAGAAACAGCAGGAAGAGGAGAGGGGCAGCGGCCGAGGCCTCGGAGACGTCAGGCCGCCGCGAAGGGTGCGGGGTGGTGGGGGGAGGGGGGCCGACAGCCTCCACGGGCCTCTCGTGGGGTCCAGCACCGACCCTCCCTCACCTGGAGTAGCTGGCATGGAGGAGGCCAGGGACCGCCGCCGCTGCCACCGGTAGATCCAGGTGCAGAGAACCACCGTGCCCACGTAGAAGACGTACAGGCCCAGGGAACCTACGGCCGGGGCACGTGTCAGCAGTGACGCCCCAGCTGCAGGGCGGGGAACAGCTGCCAGTTCTATAGCCGGCGCTTGTGGTGGCGGCTGTGTGTGCACACCCCGCCTCCCCCCCCGGCCTTCCTCGGCCCACCATCCCTTCCTGCCCGCCCGGACCCGAATCGGCCACCAACCAAGGCCCTAAGGCCTGACGCTGACAGTGGCCTCCCACTCAGGGCCCCGGGTGGTGTCCTCTCCACGCCCGGAGGCTGGGCCGCACCGGCACCTCTGAGCTCGGCCGCCGGGTGGGAGCCACGGGGGGCCTGGCGGCTGTGAAAGGGCGGCGGTGGGAGTGTGGGCATCCCCTCCCCCGCCGTGGTGCCCGGCTCCGGCAGGGCCTTTGACCTCCAGGAATGCTGCTCATAGGGGTGGGGAGGCCCAGCCACCTGCCTCCGGCCCCTTTGGGTGAGGGGGGTGGCTCCCCTGGGCCGGGCCGGGCTGCCTGTGCAACCCCAAGCACCGTGTTGGTTTCCTTAACCGCCCGCGAGCTGTCCCTCAGCTCTGCCACGTGACCACGGGATGGCCTGTGTGCGCTGCTGGTACCCTGATGGCCACAGCAGCATCCTGGCTCCATGTGTTAACCTTTCACATCGTGCGTAGTCTGAACACCGCCCCCGACTCTGCCTGCCCCTCTGGTTACCGGGACCGTCATTCCTTTTCTCACCCCAGCCTCCTTCAGCCGGGTTCCCATCCCTGGGCACCAGAGGAGCCTGTGCCCTGCTCGCTGCCCCGTCCCATCCCGACCCCCCTGTGCCTCCTGCCCCTCAGCCCTGCATGACCCCGCCCGGCCCTGTGGCTGCTCACCCAGGGCCCACGCCAGCGTGACCCGGCCTCGGTAGAGGGCGGTGAAGGTCAGGAACACGGCTGCCATGTAGAACACGATGTCCCTGAGGAAGGGCCTGGAGGCGGCCGTGAAGGGGCGCAGGATGGCGATGCCGCCCGCCACCACGGTGGTCACCAGCACACCGGCACCTGGAGGAGAGGCCGGTGCTCAGCCCTTCCTGCGCCTCCCCCTCCTCCCCCCGCCCGCAGCCAGGGCCGCCCGTACCGAACAGGGCCCCGAAGGCCAGGCCGGCCGTGTGCGGGTCCGAGAAGGCCACCAGGGCGCTGAAGATATCGGGCGCACCATTGCCAAACGCCAGGAAGGTGACGCCATGGGGAGCGTGTCAAGGGCGGTCAGTGCGGAGGCCCTGGCCAGCTCAGGCCTCTCCTGGGGCTGCCGCCGTGTTCCAGCCACCCTGCCCTCCCGCCCTCCCGCCGGGCGCAGGGCCCGCGAAAGGATACTGCCACGTTGTGGGACAACTTGAGCGTGGTAGCAATAGCTGACAAGTTAGGGCAGAAACTGCGGAGAAAACGCAAATGGTGAGGACGCTACAGTGAGGGACCCCCTGCACCCACTCTTCCCCCAAACCTGGGGTCACCCCAAGGTCAGCCTCCCAAACCCCTGAGCCCAAGGCCAACTCACAACTTCTCCGCAGTGACTCCCAGAATCAGGAACAGGTAGAGCAGCCAGAGAGCCTGGGTGGGGCGGAGAGGGAAGGGTTAAGTCCTGCCTGGGCCACGGGTCCCCCACCCGGCTCCCCAGCGGGGCCGCACATAGAGGGTGATGGCCAGAGGGAGGAGGCCAGAGGGGAAGTGGCAGAAGATGCCTTCCAGGTAGTCCAGGTAGCCGCCCTCGCTGCGGCAGTCAGGGTTGGTCCGGACGAAGTCGCATCGGTCGGAAGCGTTCAGGCCACACACATCGCGACACTGCAGGAAGGAAGCGGGGGAGGGACATCAGAGGTCCACAGGCCACGGCGACCAGACCAGGCCCCCCCTAACCAGCGGAAGATGGCTTCCTTCAGCCTGCTCTCTCTTGCACACTGTGATCTTTTAAAAATAAACTTGTGTTGGAAATTAACACAAACAATTCATGAATAACATGTTTGTTCCAAACAAAAACAATAAACAACATACAGATCTCTAGATTTCCCCTCCTGATCCCTGCCGTCCATAATCCCACCTCTCTCCAGAGA
>PVJN01052835.1:0-13946 GCA_004026805.1 Lasiurus borealis | reverse complement strand
AAGGGGTGAAGGGTATACAGGGAGAGACTGGACAAAAATCATACACCTATGGATGAGATCAATGGGAGGGAGCTAAGGGCAGAGGGAGGGTGGGAGCTGGGTGGAGGGGTACTATGGAGGGGAAAAAAAGAGAAACAAATGTAATAATCTGAATAATAAAGATTTAATTAAAAAAAATAAAATAAAATAAAATAAAAGTGTAATATACTAATTAGACTGGACAGCCAAATAACCTCCTGGATGTCATTGTAGATGTCTTTTTGGATAAAGCCGTGGTGTAGGGGGCCAAGGCAGAGGTGGTTAGGGATGATCAGGCAGGCAGGTGAGCAGTTAGTGGTGATCAGGCAGGCAGGTGAGTGGTTAGGGGTGATGAAGCAGGTAGGCAGAGTGGTTGCAAGCCATTAGGCAGGCAGTTAGGGGTGATAAAGCAGGCAGGCAGAGTGATTAAGAGAGATCAGGTAGGCAGGCAGGCAAACAGTTAGGAGCCAGTGGCCCCAGATTACAAGAGGATGTAGGCCAGGCTGAGGAACACTTCCTATGCAAGAATATCATGCACTGGGCCTCAAATAAGTAATATAAAACATGTAAAAAATAATTGTAATATAAGATAGTCTTTTATAGATGTCTTCATAATGAAAGAGAACAGTAGGTGATCAGAGGAGAGATGCTTCCCTTTGATTACATGAGTGATCAAGGGAGCTTTATGAAAAGAGTTATATTCCAATTAGTCCTGAAGGATGGTTAGATTTTATTTAAAAAATCCAATTATAACAGCTTGTTTTGAAAAACTTTAAACATATAAAAAATCATAAAGAAGAAAAACAAAAATAGCACCATCAAGCCCCTGTCAGGAGGACTAGGGAAAAGGAGGACATGCCTTTTGAGGGAATGCATAGCTTAAGAATTAACATCACTCCTTTTCCCCTGTCCCCAGTGGTGTTGGTCATGGGTCATTCCACTTTCCTCCACCTTAACAGAACTGGCAGTTCTTGAATGGTCCCCTGGTTCACTAAATTGGGGAGTGATCTGTTTTGTTTGACTATTGCCAAGCCACCAGGGATAACTGAGAAGAAGAAAGGATGGTATAGCTGAGAGGAGTGCTAGGCTTTGGACTTGAGGGCAACCTGAATTTCCACCATGCAGTGCAACAAGAATTTGAGAATGCCCCTTGGATCAAGTGGGCATTACAGAGGGTGGCTGGGCCAGTCTTGCTGGTTCCCAACCACTCAAGAGAGCTGTTAACTCAGCAGGAAGACCCTGGGGGCAAAAGGCCCTGGGTAGACTGGTGAGGCAGGAGCGGTGCAGAGGATAGCAAAGTTCTCCTACATCAAGGCATTATTCAGAAGTCTCCAAACATCCACAGGCACAGCCTACAAGAGGGTTGGCATTTGAATTCAGCCACAGAGACAGTGAGATTTAGACAAAGAAACAGTGTAAACACAAAGAGAAGAGGAGGTTATTTTCTATTTCCTCTTCTTTGCCCAACACAGCCAGGTAAGCCCCTGGAAGAACTGGATGTGACAAGGTGAAGCCCACAGTCTCCCACATCAGCTTCAGGAAGCCAAGTCTAGCCCTCACTAGAGAAGGGACAGAGAGGGAGGGGGAAAAGGAATGGACAGAAGGAAAGGCTTAACATGAAAATGAAAACAAGAGTTTCATGGAGTCTTTAGAACCAGAATGAGAGGATTTTAATGAAAAGAGAGTTTTAAATAGAGAGTTTCTTGCTTTCTATTACCGATATTTTAAAATGTTTTCTGATTTTAAACTATTTCAAGCCTTTATTTTTATTATTTGTTCTACCCTTAACTGTCTACTTTTATTTATCTTTTTTGATGGTTTTCATTATTGATTTCTATCTGTTTTGACATTTTCAATGTTTTCCATGACAAGATTTTTGTTGCAAATTTGTATCATATCAGGAATAATTATTAAGAGAATTGGATGGATGCCCACCTGCATGGACTGTCTATCCCCCTCCCTATTTGCCTTTTAGAATGTTCCAAAAATTATTTAGGCTAAAATTACGCCCTAAAAACTCTGACAGTCTTATATTTGATTTATTAAGCATTGTTATCTTCTTATATTATGCAACAACTGGTTGCTTGCTGTTTTCTAAAATATTTAGTCTTGCCAGATCACCTTTGTCAATGTATGTCAGTGCATAGCAGTAATTTGGTATGTCCTGGATTCAAATATCTGGCTTGATACTGGCTTTTGTGAAACCCATTTTAGAATATTATTGCTTTTCTGAATATAGTCAGTTCTTAATTATTTATAATCATAGATGCATATAAGTGATTTTTCAAAATTATTGCATATTGAAATGAGTGTTTGTGCTTATATGGTTGCATGTAGTATTCTTCTCTTTAAGTTATTCTAAAGGGATTTGCCTCAAGAGACTCTGAAAATTCTCTTTTTTTCAGTTTTTCACAGTGCTTGCTTCTTTCTAACATTTTGAAGAAGTGGCTCTGTGCTGTCCCAGACCTTTGAAGCAAGGATAATTTTTCTGTTTTAAAATTTCCATTAAGGGCTATAGCATACAAATAGTCTCTAAAACACACAGTACGTTTAAAATATAGGTTAAAAAATGAGATCTGCCTTGGTCCCAGTCTCTATAGGGGGTAAGTTCGCTTCTTAAAAAGTTGCTGAAGGCCCAGCCATTGTGGCTCAGTGGTTGAGTATTGACCTATGAATCAGGAGATTACGGTTTGATTTCTGGTCAGGGCACATGTCCTGGTTTGTGGACTCGATCCCCAGTAGAGGGCATGCAGATCAATGATTCTCTCTCATCATTGATGTTTCTATCTCTCTCTCCCTCTTCTCCCTCTTTGAAATCAATAATAATAAAAAAATAAAGTTGCTAAAGACCATCTAGCATGGTAGACATTAAAAAAATTTCAATCAGAACCATACAAAAAACTAAATATTGTGCATATGCACCTTTGTGTAACGTGCATTTATTTGTAGAATTTAGTCAGTACATTAAAAGTGGCTCTATTTCTCAGGAATAGTCATATTACCCAAACTCTTGACTGTTGAAATAGAATATTTTATTAATCTGCAGTAAGACGTATAAGGGGAAGAACTTATAAAAATATAAGTTCTGTTCTGACCAGCAAGGGCAAGTACCTGCAAGTTGGATCCCTGACCCCAGTTAGGGAGAGTGTGGAAGGGAACCAATAGAAATTTTCTCTTTCTCTCTCCCTCTCCCTTACAATCTCTATAAAAATCGATGGAAAAGATATCCTCAAGTGAAAATTAAGAAAAAAACACAAGTTCTTCCTGTAGAACTACCTCAAAGGGTTAGAGTCAGAAAGTGACCTGATGAGTGTGGAATCAGGACAAGGGTAGTTAATTATAACCTCTATGTTTAAGGCATCATGTTGCCAGCCTATGAGAGCCTGATGAAACTAGGATCATTAGGAGAAAATTCTCCTCCTAGGACTGGTCAAGTCCTGAGTGAGGTCATCCTTTTCCTTGGACAAATTCTTTAGGAAGGTTATACCATTGATTAGCTTAAAGTTAGGTTCTAATTCTTCCTTTTCTGGCCCAGGAAATGTTTTCTCTCAATAATATGCAAGAGGCATATCTGTTTCATATGAAGTAATTTTTAGTTAGTTCTCAAGAATCTTAATTATCTTACCTATAGCCTACAATGAAATAACTTTTTATACTATGCTTTGCAAAAAATATGAAATAACATACATTATTTTATTTGTTCCAAGATCCTAAATGGAAAACTATTTAAAAATTATGTGTGTGTGTTTGTGTTTGTGTGTGTGTGTGTGTGTGTGTGTGTGTGTGTGTGTGTGTACATACATATAGATTTCTTGTTGAGATAAGTGGTTTTAAACATTTTTGATTTGGGGTGTTTTGCAGTCTGTCTTTGACGAGGTTAGCTGAAATATTCCAGGAACTACATGTTGTTGAAGGTGCTATCAAGTAACTGTATACTGGCTTAATGTTCAAATAAATCTTGATTTATAAATTGTTAAGGTACTGCAGTGTGAGAAAGGCTCCAGCATAGTTATGACATCATTTAATGACCTCCACTGATTATTTCACCTCTTAAAATGGCAAGGTAATTCACAAATAATTATTGAACAGATGTTTCCTAATCTATACTAATAAGAGGGTGATATGCTAATTAGACTGGAAGACCTGGGAGACCTTCCAGATGTTCTTCCAGACAAAGCCATGGAGACGGGGCCAAGGCAGAGTTGGTTAGGGCAATCAGGCCAGGAGAGGAGGACAGTTGGGAGCCGAGCAGACTGGCATGGGGGAGCAATTGAGAACAAGCAGGCCAGCATGGGTGGGCAATTGGGGGTGACCAGGCTGGCAGGGGGGGCAGTTGGGGTCAAACAGACCAGCAAGGGGGCAGTTGTGGGTGATCAGGCTGGCAAGGAGGGCCAGTTGGAGGTAAGAAGGCTGGTGGAGGCAGTTGGGGACAGTCAGACATCCCCTGAGGGGTCCCAGGTTAGAGAGGGTGCGGGCCAGGCATAAATTTTGTGCACTGGGCCACTAGTTAGATAATAAAAAAAATGACCATTTATATTTTAGAAGTGATGGTAAAAATTGTATTAAATTACAGTTGTGATAACAATTCCATCTTTATAGAATCTTTTCACGAAATGATACTGGTATCTTCCCTGTAGAATAGTGTACTCATATCCAGCTATACAGACATTATTTGCTACTAAATTGCAATAAGCTCTAATAGTATAATGTCTTAAAATTAAAAAAAAAACCTTTATCTACAGTGATTTTAATTAATAGATAAAGTGTCTCAAAGCTTAGCTCAAAGCTTATATAATCTGAGATGATCAATGAAAACTTGTTGATAGATTAGAATTCATCTGTTCAGTGTCAAATGGGCCAAGTAGTTTGAAATATAATTGTTCCATAGTATCTTTGAGGGATTGGTTCCAGGACCTCTAGAGGATAACAAAATCCACAGATACTCTAGTCCCTTATATAAAATGTGATAGTATTTTCATATACCTATGCACATGCTCCTATATACTTTATTTATTTTACTAGAGGCCCAGTGCATGAAATTTGTGCATGGAGGGAGGGATTTCCCTCAGCCTGGCCTACACCCTCTTGTAATCTGGGATTGCTGGCTCCTAACTGCTTGCCTACTTGCCTGCCTGATTACCCCTAACCACTCTGCCTGCCTATCTGATCGCCCCGAAGTGCCTCTGCCTGCCTGATTGCCTCTAACCACTCACCAGCCTGTCTGATTGCCCATAACCACTCTGCCTGCCTACCTGATCACCCCTAACCACCTCTGTCTTGGTCTTTGCTACTGCGGCTTCATCAGAAATTGGCAGAAACCAAACATTGTCTCACTATGAACAGGAGACCAGAAAGCTGGTCAAACTTAATTGCTCTGAAAGGTCAGAACTAATCACTCACTGTTTAGTTGAAACATTGTTAGCTGAAGCCACCTCTACCTGTTTGTTTCATGTTAATTTCTGTCATTGTAATTTCCTGCCTAAAGGCTATGGGTGTGTTCCAAAGCCTAAATAAAAGGGATAAAAAGGCCAGAGCAAGTGGTAGTCCTTTCCACTAGAGGAAGGCTCCCGCCTGGCCCCCAATATCACCAAATTAATATTTTCTATTCTCTCTTTTCTTTTGCGTTCAGCGACCTCCTTCAGAACCCGAACCCTGAACCAATTGGGACGTGGAAAGGGGCTCCCACAAGAAATGATGTCCAGAAGGTTGTTCAGCTGTCCAGTCTAATTAGCATACTATACTTTTATTATTATAGATAGTTAAGAGTATTACAGATGTCCCTCATTTCCTCCCCATTTGTTACCCTCCACCCAGCTTCCACCCCACCCCAGGCCTTCACCCACTATTGCCTATGTCCATGGACTATGCATATATTCATATAAGTTCTTTGGTTAATTTCTTCCATCCCTTTCCTCTTCCTTCTGAGACCTGTTCTATGCTTCCATGTCTCTGGACCTATTTTGTTCATCAGTTTATGTTGTTCATTAAGATTCCACATATGAGTGAGATAATGTGATAGTTATGTTTCTCTGACTGTCTTATTTCGCTTAGCATAATACTCTCCATGTCTTTTATGCTATTTCAGAGGGTAAGAGATCCTTCTTTTTTACTGCTGGGTAGTATTCCGTGGTGTAAATGAACCACAGTTTTTTTATACACTCATCTTGCTATGGCCACCTGGGCTGTTTCCAGATCTTAGCTATTATAAATTGTGCTGCTCTGAACAAAGAGGTGTATACATTCTTCCTGATTGGTCTTTCAGGTTAAATCGTCTCTAGATTACTTATAGTATCTAATACAATCTAAATACTATATAAATAGTTATTATACTATATAGCTGTTTAGGGAATAATGACAAGAAAAAGGTCTGTATGTGTTTAGTATAAACACAACCATTGTAGGCCTAACTGCATAGAACACATCAACAACTTTTTCTCCCAAATATTTTCTGTTTGTAGTTGGTTGAACTCACAAACGTGGAACCAGCCAATATTGAGGCTCAACTATATAGCATTAAATTATAAGAAAAACTAGTTTTATAGCAGGTAAAAAATGTATATCTCAAGTTTCCATGTTTCTGTGGAAAAACTACCGTACAGAAAAATTAACTTTTAGATATTATCTTCCCTTGTTGAAGGAAATATCTTGCCCCATGCCATTTTTCTGTTGTATTTCACTGAACATAGAAAAAGGAAAATGCAACACTCCCAGCACTTTTTGTTGTTGTGTAAAGGATTCAAAACAATTTTAAAAACCATCTTTATATGTAATGAAAAATTTAAGAAGTACCAAATCACAAACTTTAATCCAACTGTTAATTTGGGGGCAGTATCTTTTAGTCTTTGGCTGTATGCATCATTTCACCTCTGTGTCATTTTCAAGCCCCATTGTTAATAATCTATCTTCAGATCAGAATAGTGGATTAGGCCTGGTAAATGGTGGGCCCCAGTGGAAGTCCATTGTTTGAAAACCTCCTTGCTTGTTTTAGTGCCCCCATTGTTAGCTACCCCGTTTCCCCCAAAGTAAGACATCCCCCCAAAAATAAGACCTATTTCCAGTTTTGCCTCTCGCTGTAATATAAGGCACCCCCCTGAAAATAAGTCCTCCCTAATAATAAGGCCTCCACCGAACATAAGGCCTCCCCAGAATATAAGGCCCCTGAAGCTACTGAAAGGTGTCTGACTCCTGATTTAAAGAGACCTCGCACTGCCTGAACATCTCTGGCTGTGCTGCGGCCAATCAGTGAGCTGGTTTGTGTTGACAACTACTACCATACCGTGTACAGGTAATAAATTTCTTTCTTTCTTTTTTTTTTTTTTACTGTATTCTTCTTCATGGAAAAATAAGACATCCCCTGAAAATAAGACCTAGTGCATCTTTGGGAGCAAAAGTTAATATAAGACACTGTCTTATTTTCAGGGAAACAGGGTACCATGTGTTTGCCACCACTTGTCACCAGCAATGAGCTATTTTCTTGGTTCCTAAGCTTTGGTTGTTGCCATGGAGCTCTGACCTATGAACTCAGAATTTGGGATCACATCCATTTGGCATGGCCCAGGAGCTCTCAGACCTGTGTAACTCTCCTCACAAGCAGGTCCTACTGGTCATTTTCTGTTCCTTCTAGTGAGTGAATGGCAGTCATATCACAAACACTTCCTGTTACATGTAATAACAATAGCCTCTACCATAAGACAGGTCTCTTTTATAAAAAGGGGGCCCAGAAAGGAATTTTAAACTCGATTGACATTTCTCTCAAACATGAAAGAGACCTTCATGTCCTTAGACATCATCAAATCTTGCTAAAATCTGATGTTTGCTCTTATTTCCAACATCCAGAAATTCCAGGGAGCCTTCTCACTCATGCACCCTCTGTGGAACTTGCTTTTTCTCGCCTTGCCACTGCTTCCATGGTCCTCAGTATTTTCTCTCCTTATTGATGGACTCCCCCAACAGCAACCCCTCTGTCCCACAGCAAATGTGCAGGCTCGTGGGAGGCTAATGCTCTCCCTATACTCCACCCCTCAACCTTGACTGTAATTTTAGGCAGAATTTGTCCAAGGAGACATTGGCACAAGGTACAAATATATGAAAATATATGCAAAGTATGAGGCAGAGAGAGGAAAAAAGGAGAAAGTTGGAACCCCTTAAATAAATAATTTTTATCTTATCTCTAATATTATCTATTTAGGATTCAAAATAGTTTTTATTGTTATTATTTTTAACTGGATGCATATTAAGTCAGAGGACCATAACTTCCTTAATGTTTTCTTCTGTGGTTGGAATTTAATATGCTTTTACTTTAGTGGAGAGCAGTACATTGAATATATTTGTGCTTATGGAGTTTTTCTTTTGTCAAGTGAAATAAATATGTGAGATACCAAGCACAGAAAATAGTAGTTTTATTTTATACTAGAGGCCCTGTGCACGAAATTCATGCATGAGGGGGATGATCCCTCAGCCCAGCCCGCACTCTTTCCAATAAGGGACACCTTGAGGGATGTCTGACTGTCCAATTGGGCCTAAACGGGCAGTCGGACATCCCTCTCACAATCCAGGACTACTGGTGCCCAACTGCTCACCTGCCTGCTTTCCTGATTGTCCCTAACCACTCACCTGCCAGCCAGATTGATGCCTACCTGCTCCCCTGCTAGCCTGTTTGCTCCTAACTGCCCTTCCCTGCAGGTCTGGATCCGCCCCCAACTGCTCTCCCCTGCTGGCCATCTTGCGGTGATCATCTTGTGTCCACATGGGGGCAGGATCTTTTGACCACATGGGGGCAGCCACTTGTGTGCTGGAGTTGTGATCAGTCTGCGTATTACTCTTTTATTAGGTAGGATAGAGAGGCCTGGTGCATGGGTGGGGCCCATCTGGTTTGCCCTGAAGGATGCCCCAGATCAGGGTGGGGTTCTCTTGGGGCATAGGGTAGCCTGGGTGAGAGGCCTGTGGTGGTTTGCAGGCTGGCCATGCCTCCTGGCGATCCAAGTGGAGGCCCTGGTATCTGGGATTTATTTATATCCTACAATTAAAACTTTGTAGCCTTGAGCAGAGCCAAGCCTCCTGCTTGCTCCAAGGTGGTAGCCATTTCTGTTAGAATTTATTTATCTTCTATAATTGAAACATTGTAGCCTTAATAGAGGCCTAAGCTGGCCAGGGTGTGTGGAAAGCTTGGTTTCCTCCATCACAGGGGTCAACCCTAGCCTCTTGCTCTCTCCTGCTCTGTGGCTGCCACCATTTTTGTTGAGATTTATTTATCTTCTATAATTGAAACTTTGTAGCCTTGAGTGGAGACCTGGCCCCACCAGGGTACGTGGAAAGCTTTGCTTCCTCCGTTGCTGTGGAAACCCAAACCTCCCTCCTGCTTGCTCTGTGGCTGCAGCCATCTTGGTTAAGGTTAATTTGCATACTCTCTCCTGATTGGCTGGTGGGTGTGGCTGGTGGGCATGGCTTGTGGGTATAGCAGAGTGGTGGTTAATTTGCATATTATTCTTTTATTAGATAGTTCTAGTGGACCAATGCATGAAATTCATGCATGAGAGGGGGTTGTCCCTCAGCCTGGCCTGTATCCTCTCCAACCTGTGACCCCTTGGAAGATGTCTGACTGCCGGACATCCTTCTTGCAATCCGGGACTGTTGGTTCCTAATTGCTCACCTGCCTGCCTACCTTGACTACTTGCCCCCAACTATCTCCCCCACTGCCTGCCTGATCACACTCAACTGCCTCCCCTCCTAGCCTGATTTTCCTTAACTGCCTCTGTCTCAGCCCTGCCACCATGGCTTTGTCCAGAAGGTCTCCCAGTCTAATTAGCATATTACCCTTTTATTAATATAAATTCTAGAATACATTTCTAGGGTATTTATTATTAAAATGTATACAAAATTTATCAGTTCTTTATTTGTAGGGCCATATTGCTTTCCAAAAACAGTTATACAACAGTTTTAGCCACATTTTAAAATGTACCACCAATCTATGTAGTCTCAATGCCTCAAGCTTGTTATGAATGCCAGCAAGAACGAGCTTTACTTCTTTGTGTGTATTTACTCTTCCTATGAATTGTCTGCTTATATCGTTGGCCTTGCTATTTTTCTTAAAAATAACAATGCTACTGTTACTTATATATTTTTTTCATTAAAAAATAGAAGTTTTTCATATTTGAATGTCAATTGTACCTTTGTGACTGTTGTTATATTTCAAGGATAAGAAAGTTCCTATTTCTCCATCAACTGACAATCATTCTATTTTCTCTCTTCTAATTTTTCAAAAAAATTGACTTTCTATATCTCTAATCTATCTACAGTTTATTTTCTTTAGATGATATAAAGTACAGATTCACATTTTAAGTGAAATTTTGACTTAATAACTTCTAAATTTATTCAATAATTCATATTTAATGATATGCTATTTTAGAATATATTCATGTTTAAACTGTATAGTCAGTATATTTTATCTCTCCATTCTGTTATGTTGGTCAAAATGTGCAAACGTATCCTTGTTTTAATTCTTTTTGCTTCATAAATAGCTCCTGTAGAGGCTGGTTATATGCCTCTTTTGTTATATTTTCATTCAAAGTCTGGACAAATTGTTCATGGTTAGTGCCATATGAGTGATTGTGTTGCATTGTTATAATAATAAAGCTGTCTGGATAGAGTATTCTTGGTTGTAGGTTCTTGCTATTCATCATGTTGAATATTTCTTGCCACTCCGGTCTGGCCTGCATAGTTTCTGTTGAGAAATCAGCTGACAAAAGTATGGGTGCTCCCTTGTATATAATTAAATGATTTTCTCCTGCTGCTTTTAAGATTCTCTCTTTATCTTTTGCTCTTGGTATTTTAGTTGTGTCTTGGTGTAGTCCTCTTTAAATTCCTTTTATATGAGGTTCTGTGTGCTTCCTGGACTTGTAAGTCTATTTCTTTCACCAGATGTAGGAGTTTTCAATCATTATTTCTTCAAATAGGTTTTCAGTATCTTGTTCTCTTTCTTCTTCTGGCACCCCCACAATTCTGATGTTGGTATGCTTGAAGCTGTCCCAGAGGCTCCTTACATTATCTTCACATTTTTGAATTCTTTTCTCTTCTTGCTTTTCCAGTGGAGTGTTTTCTGATTCCTTATATTTCAAATTTTTGACTTGATTCTTGTGTTCCACTAGTCTGCTGTTAGGTCTCTGTATAATATATTTTTTTATTTCAGTCAGTGTATTTTAATTTCTAGTTGGTCCTTTTTCATCTCCTCTTGGGTGTCGCTAAATTTATTCATCTTTTCTAGAATATTCTTGAAAAACCTTATAACCGTGGTTTTGAACTCTGTATCTAGTTGTTTGTTTTCCTCCATTTCTTTTGTTTGTAATCTGTTTCTTTGTCTCCTCATTTTCACTATGCCGGGAGAACTTCTGTGTTGGATTCAGCCTTACGATACCAGACTTGCAAAACTGCAAAAGCCTCTCTGTTGAGCTTGGGATGGGTGGAGTCTCAGGGCTTAATGGACTGCCTTGCCTTCGAGGTGGTCCTGTCCTCCATGGGCCCTGCGTCTCACATGTCTCTGGTTAATCGTTGGAGCAGTCCCTGTGCGCAGTGCCTCTAGACTGCTGCCTTTCTGGCTCCCTTATCTTCTGGGACCATATAAGTTTGGGTCCTCAGGGTTTTGCCTGAAACTAGGGTTTAGTGGAGTTAGAAGAGGCGCAGTTGGGAGGCTCAGTCTCTGGCCCACTCATGAAAACCAGCAGCGCAATTACCAGTCGGTCTTCTGCGAGAAGTGCTGTGCACGCCACCAGACTTCTGCCCTTTTGGGGCTCCCCTAAATTTCCATACACTTCTCTCTTTTTATAGCCCAAACTTCCCCCATATGAGTCTTGGCTGGACCTAGGGTTCAGTGCTATAGGATAAGGGGTTCAATGCCATTTGGAGTCTCCGTCTCCCTCTCCCCAGAGAAAGGCATCCAGGTACTCCGGCATCCGCTCCCTCCACGCACACATCTCCATACCTCAGCTTTTTACAGCTCCTCTGGCTTTCCATGAGCCCGTCTCTTTTCTTCTAGTTGTAGAATTTCCACTCAGCCAGCTTTCCTGTGGTTCTGGATGATTTCTGTTCTGTCTTTTAGTTTTAATTTTGAAACTGTTGTGCGAGGCAGCAATGTAGGTGTTTACCTATGGCGCCATCTTGGATTCTTCCAAAAATATTTTAATATGTGCTCAAAGAGGCATGTGTTAGGATAGTTTTTCAACAACCTAAATGTTCATCAAAAGGAAAATGATTAAATGAATGTAGACATCCATATAGATACTATGTGCATGATTATATTTTTGAACATTATATATACATATTAAAAGGTTAACATGGTGGATGGTGCCCCCAGGCAGGCTAAATAGCCATCTCAGATGGTTATATAAGAAAGCTGAATGTAATTAGGGAAAGTGGATGAGGGATGGGATATTTCAAAGGAAGGGCTGCACAGCACTGAGCCAAGGGGACATTGGATTGATGATCCAATACCCAGGAGGTGGAGTTCCATCCTTATATGCAGTCACTGGTGGGAAACTCTTGTCATCAGTGGGTCTGGGGGCTGAGCTGGTGGGCTTGGAAATGGATGGAGTGCAGGTGTGTGATCAGGTGCCTTCAGGACAGTTTCCATTCCTTGTAAGTTCTGACTCCTGGTGTCCAGTGACTTTTTCCTGGTCTTTTATTCTCCTGTGGTGGAAAATTACAAATGGCCATTAAGGATTATATTTCCCTATAGTCCTAATGCATATCAGTGTGTGGATGGCCTTAGAGTGTTTTAACATATTTACTTAAGTTCTGAGTAGTGTCTACCATGAGCTGGGAGTGAGACTTAGTTGAAGAGTCTTGAGGGAAGAAGATAAACTTTTACTTTTTATACTGTATACTTCTGTATTGTTAGAAAAATTTTCAAATGAGCATCAAAATCTTTATATATAAAACTCTAATATGCAAATAGATCGAATGGTGGAATAACCAAACAACCAGTTGCTATGACGTGTGCTGACCACCAGGGGGCATGCATGGAACATGGCAGGCATCGGCAGTAGGTGGCAGAGTGCAGAACATAGTGGGTATCGGCTACAACAGGATGATGGAGCAGGTGAGTGGGGGCATTAGACAAGGTGGGGTGCCATCAGTGTCATCGGAGTGAGCCTCTGGTGGTTACTGAAAATTCTTAGCTCCCATGTGCCACGGTCCTGCCTGATACTTTCACCTGCTGCTAGTGCCAGCCCTGATAGCACCCACTGCCAGCACCTGGCACCAGCCCCAATTGCTCTGTGCCAACAGTGGGTGAGAGTGGGGCCAGTGCCATCAGTGTGTGGGGGCAGAAGCTGCAGGAGCCAGGCTGCCAGCAGATAGGGGATGGGATGGGGAAGGGGAGAATGTGGTGGGAGGGTTGGGCGGGGGCACAGAGGATGGGCTAAAATCCGCCTCTGTGCCCACTGCAGCCTCTCGGCCCACAGTTCCTTTCAAGGTGCACAAATTCGTGCACTGGGCCCCTCGCATTGAATGATATGCATGAGGTTTCCTCTAGCTTGTGTTTCACTTATATTTAATTTTCTATGGATCTCCCATTTCTCTTTGCTTATTCTGATTATAGATGATTCCATCCCTGATTTTTCTATAAGTTTTAAAGTTAGTATAACCATAATTTCATGAGTAAATAGTTTGGACTACAATTCTCTCTTCATATTATTGTTTCTTAAAAGTGTAGACCATTAAAAACATTTTATAAGTTTTTTTTTTTTTTAGCATTCTTTTTAGAAAATTGTTGAGCTTGAAACTAGGTTCAGTTTTTAAATAACACAGTTGTTGTTTTAATATTTAAGTGTCCACAAGCAGTGGATGCATTATCATATGTAGAATAGGCATGTTGGGCATTCATTATTTCTACAGTACAGACTGAAAAAAACACAGAACGCAGAACCGAAGAACAG
>PVJN01052834.1:0-13946 GCA_004026805.1 Lasiurus borealis | reverse complement strand
GGGGCTGGGGCTGGGGCTGGGGGGCAGTGCCAGCCAGCGGGGCGGGGAGCCGGGCAGGAGCCGGGCGTGTGATGGTCCCACGGCCGGGGAGCGGGCGGAGCAGCACGGACGTGCCCGCCGCGCTCACCCGGCGCGACGCGTGTTCCATGAATGATATCTCAATTTTTTAAAACAGGGAAAACAAGGTCTCCAACAACTTAATACCAAGAAGATAAACAACCCAATTAAAAACGGGCAGAGGGTTGGAGCCGACATCTTTTTTTTTCTTTTCTTTTTTTTTTAACCGAAGAAGATGCCGAGGGTGGTTCCCGGGACACGCACGGTCACGCCAGGCCTGGGGGCGGGGGACCCGCACGCTATGGGGCGAACATGGAAAAGACGGGGCGCCCGGCATGCAGAGTATCAGCTTAGGGGGGCTCGGGAGCCAGGGACATGGCCAGGCCGGATGGATAAGGGCCTCCCTCCCGGCCTCAGCGCCCCGACCTGTAAAACGGGCTCCCAGCAGTGCCCGCTCCGGCCAGGGCAGCGGCCCCCGGCGCGCTGAGTCCTGCTGAGTCCCAGCTGTGCCCCCGCCCCCCGGGGTCAGCGGGAGGAGACCCTGGGGCCCTGAGGAGGTGGGAGGGAGGCAGGGAGGGCCCTAAATGGAGTCCTTCCTTCCCCTCTGCCCTCTCCCCACCCCGTCTGCCCAGAGCCCTCCACCCCCGCCCCGGTGAACTGGCAGAGGGGGCCCTGGCCGCGTGTGGGCGGCTGAGTCTCCCTGGCCAACCCTCCCACCCACTGCGACCCACGCTGAGGCCGGGGAGAGCAGGACGGCCGAGTGTGGAGAATCGGGCTGACAGCCCGCACTGATGGCGGGGACGCCCGCGCGGGAGGGAATTTACATTTATATAGCACATTTCACCGTCCCGGCCAGGCCCCGCGGCCGCCGCGGGCACAGCTGGGAGCCTGGCAGGCCGAGGGCAGCGCCCAGGCACGGCCCGGGGTGGGGGGGGGGCTGGGACGGGCACCATCCCCACCAGTCAGGCCCCAGCTCCCCGTGTCCCTCGGCCTCCAGCACCTGCCCCAGCCGGCGCGGGACAGGGGCCGTCTGCAGGCTCAGCACCCAGAGGAGGGGTGTCCGCAGGCCCAGCACCCAGAGGAGAGGCGTCTGCAGGCCCAGCACCCAGAGGAGGGGCGTCTGCAGGCCCAGCACCCAGAGGAGGGGCGTCTGCAGGCCCAGCACCCAGAGGAGGGGCGTCTGCAGGCCCAGCACCCAGAGGAGGGCCGTCCGCAGGCCCGGCACCCAGAGGAGGGCCGTCTACAGGCCCAGCACCCAGAGGAGGGCCGTCCGCAGGCCCGGCACCCAGAGGAGGGCCGTCCGCAGGCCCGGCACCCAGAGGAGAGGCGTCCGCAGGCCCAGCAGAGAGGCCTGGGAGCAGCAAGACCCTCCCCACCCTGTCCCCACCAGCACCCGCTCCCCACCAGCACCCGCATCCCCACCAGCACCCGCATCCCCACCAGCACCCGCATCCCCACCAGCACCCTGAGCTGGCACTGCAGCCTCCGGGGCGGAGAGAATCGCTGCTGCTTGAGCCCCGGTCTGTGGGGGGCGTGGAGGGGCATGTGGGGGAGGTGTGGGGGAAATGAGAGGGGCTGAGAGGAGACAGGGCGCCTGGGGGAGCAGGAAGTGACCTTGTCTGTTGTGCATCCTCAGGAAGATGGTTTCCCGTTGGTTTGCGGGGGGACGGAGGGAGGTGAGGGGAAGAGAGTCGGGGGGAGAGGAGGGGAGAGCAGGAGAGAAAGACGTGAATGTGAGAGAGACACAGGGATTGGTTGCCCCCCAACCCCTTGGGCCAGTGGCTGAAGCTCTAACCACTGAGCCCGCTGGCCAGGGTGAGAAGTGACCGTTCTTTACAGGCGATGTGGCTCTTTCCTGGGAGACTCGGCCTGAGCCAGCCCAGTGGTTGCACCTGCCCAGGGCTGAGCACAGGGCAGGGGGTGCAGGGGAGAGGAGGGAGGGTCAGGTGCAGCCATCCACCCCCCTGAGGGAGGCGGAGCGACTTGGGCAAAGCCATGGGTGGTCGGCGAGGATCGTGGGGGCACGAAGAAAGGCTCCCAGATAGAGATCCCCCGTCACAAAGTCACCCCAACGGGAAGGCGTCGAACCAGGTAGGAGAGCCTGACACCCATGTGGGCACCAACGCCCGCTGGGCAGGAGGCGGGAGTTGGACCCACGCCGGGTGGCTGGGGCAGGAAGCTGAGGGGTCAGCGGGGGAGGCCCGGGCCCGCAGCACCTCCTCGGACGTGGACGGCCGCTGACCCAGCCTCCAGGGCCCTGACATCCGAGCTCGGAGGTCAAGGCAGTGGGCGGTGTGGGAGGCACTCGAAGGCCAGCCCAGCAGCTCCCCAGCTCGCAGCCCCTCCTGACCACAGCGCGGGCTCAAGGCCTCAGACTGGGCCCCGGGGCCCGGCCGCTCCCGAGGGAGGGAAGGAGGGAGGGAGGAGCCGAGCTCTCGCCCTGAGCGGGGGTACCAAGCCCTGCCCTCTCTGCTCAGGTGAGGCCCGGGGTCCGGGGGGGCTGTGTCCGGGGCAGCGTGGCCCCCACGGCTGGGGGAGGTCGGGGAATGGGTGGTCCAGGGGCCTGCCCCAGGCTGGGCCACGGGGGCCTGGGCTGGGAGCTGTGCCCTCCCCAGAGGCCAGCCGGGCTCCCGGCTCCCGCGGACGGTCACCTGCGTGGGGGCACCCCAGCCGCCTCAGTGAGCTCTGCAGGCGTTTTATTTATTTTTATTTTTATTAATTTTTCACAGAGAGGAAGGGAGAGGAATAGAAAGTCAGAAACATCCATGAGAGAGAGAGACATCGACCAGCCGCCTCCTGCACGCCCCCTACTGAGGATGTGCCTGCAACCAAGGTACATGCCCCCGACCGGAACCGATCCTGGGACCTTTCAGTCCGCAGGCCGACGCTCTATCCACTGAGCCACACCGGTTTCGGCCGGGCGTTTTATTTTTTATTATTTTATCGATGTCAGAGAGGAAGGGAGAGGGAGACAGAGAGAAACACCGATGATGAGAGAATCATGGACCAGCCGCCTCCTGCACGCCCCCCCCCCCACCCTGGGGAGGGACCAGGCCTGCATCCCTGGCCTCTGCCCTGACCGGAATCGAACCCTGACCTCCTGGTTCCTAGGTCGACGCTCAGCCACGGAGTCACGCCGACCGGACTCTGAGAGTGTTTTAAACAAAACCCCTTCATTTGATTCCCTGAGCAGAGACGGGCGTCTCTCAGCGGGGGGCCATCACTTCTCCAGGACGCAGGGCCCGGGCACCCAGTCCCTCCCAGAGAGCTTTCTCGGCAGCAGAGGAGGCGGCTGGGGCCTCCACTCCCACCCACTCACCTTGCCCGGGCGGGAGAGGTGGCGGCTGGCGCGGGTCCCACCGGCCTGTCCCCTTAAAGTGGCTGCTGCTCCTGAGTCCTGCCCACTCCCCGCCCGGGGCCCCGATGGGAGAAAGTGAAGGAAAAGACGGGGTGTCCGAAGAGGTGACGGTGAGACGCGGTTCCACTGCCCCCTCCCCGCCCCCCCAGACTGAGGACCCAGGTCCGATCCCCTGGATCAGCGGTTCTCAACCTTCCTAAGGCTGCGACCCTTGCATATACAGTTCCTCATGGGGTGGTGACCCCAACCATGAAATGTTGCTCCTGTGATGCATCGTGATGTCAATATCTGCATTTTCCGCTGGTCTCAGGCGACCCCTGTGAAAGGGTCGTTGGACCCCCAAAGGGGTCGCGACCCACAGGTGGAGAACCGCTGCCCCGGATGGACAGGATGGACAGACGTGGGCCCGCGGCACCGGGAAGGAGCGGCCTCCCAGGGTCCCGCCGATCCCCGCGCGCACGCGGCCCGCGAGGTATCAATCTCCCGCTCCCTCCGAGACAAATGGGGCGTCAGGCCGCCCGCCCGGACCCCCATTCATCAACAGGAAGCGTGTTTAGAGCGCACTCACCTCTAATCGCGAGAACACACAGGGAGGCCGCCCGACGCCGCAGCAACAGGCGGGCAGACTCCCTCCCGCCGCCCAGGCCCAGGCCCAGGCCCAGGCCCGGCAGCCTGCAGAGGGCTCCCCGGGCACAGCCCCCGGGGGACGTGCAGGCCGGGCCCTGTGGGCGGCGCCAGGGGGCTGTGCCCACTCAGGGCACCTGGGCTGCCTGCACCCAGGAACCAGCCTGGCTGACCAGGCCGTCTGCTGGGCCCATTGGCCTGGGGTTTGGCACCAACACCTGGGGTTTAGGAGAACCCGGGCGCCCGAGTCTGGAGGGGGACGTGGGCATGAGAGGGGCGGTGGGGCCCTGGGCCTCCGCCAGGTGCTGACTGGGTGCAGCCCTCCCATCGGGAGAGACAGCCAGGCCGGGGGACTCGGACCCAGGCAGAGCTGCTGCCCGAGGCAGAGAGCGGACAGGCCCCTTCGTCCAGCCCGCGCTGACCGCGTGGGCACGTGGCCCATGAGGAAGAGGAGGAGGAGGAGGAAGAGGAGGAGGAGGAGCCACGGTGAGCGAGGTCATCGGTGTGGCCGGACCCCCCACCCGGCCTGCACCTCCCCATTCACAGATGGAGAGACAGAGCCCCCGCCCTCTCCCACCCCTGCCCTGGGCTCCCTGTCCCACCCCCCCGGGCTCTGCCAGCCTCTCCCAGTGCCCGGGCACCCCTCCCTCCGGTCCCCAGCAGGCAGGGCCCTGGGCGGAGCCGTGCCGCCCGGCGGGGCTGCGGGAGGCGGGGGCGGCGGGCGGCCACTAAATCAGCCCACGCCTGTCACCGCGGGGCTGGGGGAGCCGCCCGAGCGGAAATAACAAATGGCTGTCATTGTGGAGCCAAAACCTGTGATTATAACGATCACACCCTCGGTGACCTTGCGTAAACTTTAATCTCTCTCCAGCGGAGCATTTAAATAGCCTTCGCGCGCCAGCGCCACGCCGCCCGCCGCCCCCGCCCCCGCCCCCTTTCCCGCTCCCCGCTCCCCGCTCCGGGGCGGGGATGCCTCCAGACCCCGCGTGCCTGCGGGCGAGCGCTGAGCCGGCTGCCGTGACCGCCCTGCACCCCCCATTCACAGAGGCGGCAGGGGGTGGGGGACCCGCCAGCCGATCCCCAGGTTCCCTCTGTCCTGGGGCCTGGTCCCTGGAGGGGGAAGCACCTGCCGCCTGCCTGAGGGGCCTCAGAGGCGGGGGTGCGGGTGGGGAGAGGCTCTGCTGCTGGAGAAGGCCCCAGGCAGCGAGGAGCGGGCGCAGGGCCCAGCCAGAGGGGCCGGGGGGGTGGGGGGCAGCCGAGGAGGCAGGACAGGCAGGAGCAGAGCCCCTGGGGCCCAGCCTGCTGTGGCCTTTCCTCCCCTCAGGAGGTGACAGAGGGGGAGCTCTCGCACACACACACATACGTGCACAGGCATGTGTACACTCATGAGTGCAAACACACACACAGAGACGTGGGTATGTGCACGTGAAGGCATGCGTAGACACGTGTGCGCATATGTGAGTGCAGGCATAATGGAATCTGCGTGTGGCACACATGAGCCTCAAATACGTGCACACGGAGCATGCACGCTAACACACCTGAACAGGTATATGTGGACACACGTGCGTGTGCACAATGCTCACCCGTGTTCCTGCACACCCGTGCGTCCACACATGCATGCCCATGTGTGCACCCGGTCATGCGATTGCACTGAGTCCTTGGGGTTAAACCAGGGCGGTGGCACGGGAGGGGGGAGGGGCCCACGTGCACCCAGTGCCGAGTGACCGGGTGGAGGGGAGGATGCGGGGAGGGAGGAGAGGGGAGGAAGGTGCCAGGAGGAGCCCCTCTGAGTGGAGAGGCTTTGGGAGTGTGGAGCCAGCCAGGATGGGTCCCAGGGGTCAGAGGTCATGAGGTAGCACGGGGCGGGGTGTGTGGCATGAGGAGGTCTGGGGGGCTGGTCTGAGCGGTGACCCCTAGGACAGGGGTGCGTGGAGGCCAGCAGGATGGGGGAAGGGAGGGGTGGGGACCACCCTTCAGGAGGGAGCAGGGGGAGGGGCCTCAGGGGGTGGGAGGGGAGGTGGTGGAGAGGTGGACCCCCGTCCAGCTGGGAGGCGGACGGCCGGGCTGCGAGGACCAGGACCTGAGGAGGGCGCCGCGCCGGCCCTCCCTACGAAGGGGCCTCAGTTGCCCCACCAGCCTCTGGAGGGGAGGAGCAGCAGGGACGGGGGGGCCTGGGGATTCCCGGGCCGAGGGGAGTCCCGCTGCCACCGACCGTGGGGACCCGCCCGTTCCGGGGCCAGGACCTCAATTACCGGCAGGCGGGCAGCGTCGGCGCAGCCTCCGCCCGGACGGACGCCGAGTTTGGCCGAGGCGGCCGCAGCCCCGCAGGAGCGAGTCTCCTGGAAAAAGCACATAATTGCCGGCTGTCACGCCGTCACCCTTGACGGGGCATCGACACCTCCCCGTGACAGGCAGCCCGTGGCCTGCCGGCCCCCCAGCCCCGGGGGACCCCCTGTGGCGGCAGGAAGTCTGGGGCAGCCGTTGGCGGGGCTGACGCTCCCGCTCCAGAGGGTGGGGACCTGCACACGGGACAGCCCTGGAGCCTCTGAGAAACCGAGGTGGGGGTGACAGCAGGGAAACCACGGGGCCACTGCCCACTGCCCTCCCCCGGAGCAGATACACCTGTGCCCAGGGCAGAGTGAGTGGGTGGAAGAGAGACAGCGGGGAAGGATGGGTGGATGGATGGAAAGATGGAAGGAAGGATGATTGGAGGGGAGGGGTAGATGAAAGGTACGAAGATGGTTGGGAGAAATGAACAAATGGAGGATGGATGGATGGATGGATGGACGGACGGACGCATGGAAAGATGGAAGGAAGGATGATTCAGGGGGTGGATGAAAAGCAGGAAGGGGGTTCAGAGAAATGAACAAATGGAGGATGGATGGATGGAGGATGGATGATTGTATGGATGGATGGGGGATGGATGATTGTATGGATGGATAGGGGATGGATGATTGGATGGATGGATGGGGGATGGATGGATGGATGGATGGAGGATGGATAAATGGGAGTGAATGAAAGGCAGGAAGAGGGTTGGGAGAAATAAACAAATGGAGGATGGAGGATGGATGGATGGATGGATGGAGGATGGATGATTGGATGGATGGATGGGGGATGGATGATTGGATGGATGGATGGAAGGAAGGATAAATGGGAGTGAATGAAAGGCAGGAAGAGGGTTGGGAGAAATAAACAAATGGAGGATGGAGGATGGATGGATGGAGGGTGGGTGATGGATGGATGGAGGATGGATAGATGGGTGGATGAATGATGGGTGATGGATAGATGGATGGATGGGGGATGGATGATGGGTGATGGATGGATGGATGGATGGGTAATGGATAGATGGAGGATGGGTGATGGATGGATGAGGGGATGAATAAATGGATGGACATGGACAGTGGGGCACTAGAGAGCCACTGTCCCAGGGACGCACCTGGGAGCCGCACCCAGGGCTCTGGAGTGCAGGTTGGGGCTGTGTTCACACCTTCACAGCCCCTCTTTCTCCCCCTCCCGTCCCCAGCTCCACGCAGACGCACACACACCTGTGCCTCGGTGGCCAGATGGTGCGGTCAGAAGCCATGCAGCAGCGTTGGGAACGGAGGAGGCCCTGACACAATTGTGGGGCCCAAATCAGAGGCCTGGGGCCAGGGGCACCCAGCTGGGCTGTCCATCCCTCCATCCATCTACCTACCCACTGGTCTCCTCCCCCTAACCCACCCGGTACTCAGCATCCATCTATTCATTCCTCCTCCTCTCATCCGTTCAAGCAGTTCCATCCATCGCCTTCTTCATTAGCCCATCGCTTTCATATGCCCATCCATCCGCCCATCCACCCCCACCCATCCATCTCCCCGCGTCTACATATCCATCCACCGGCACCGTAAATCCATCAACCTACCCATGCGGCCGCTGCCCGCTCTGTGTGACAGCCGGGTGCCCAGGGACTGGTGCAGCCACCTGTGTGCAGGGGGAGCAGGCGTGCAGGTGGTTGTAGAGGCGGGTGTAACCGGAAGTTCCCTCTGAGGTTACCCTCGTTTCTCCGTGAATAAGGGGGAGAGCTTGAGGAGTGTTGGCAGTGTAAGGAGAGAAGAGGAAGTCTTCCTGAAGCCAGAGTTTTTATTGAAAACGAGAGAGCGAGTAGGTTTTCTGGGCTTGAAGCTGTGGTCATGCATGTATCCATTCAAGCGGTCAGCATGGCTGTGCTTGTGCAGCGGTGCTCAGCTACTCAAATGCATCCTCACATCCATCCATCCATCATCCACACATCATTCATTCATCCCCCACCCATCCATCCATCCACCACCTGTCCATCCATCCATCCATCCATCATCATTCACCCATTATTCATCCATCCCCCACCCATCCATCTACCACCCATCCATTCATCCGTTCATCCATCCATCCATCCATCCATCCCCCACCCATCCTTCATCCACACATCATTCATTCATCCCCCACCCATCCATCCATTTACCACCTGTCCATCCATCCATCCATCCATCATCCACCCATTATTCATCTATCCATCACCCAACCATCCCTCCATCCATCTACCACCCATCCATTCATCCATCCATCCATCCATCATCTATCACCTGTCCATCCATCCATCCACCACCCATCCATTCATCCGTTCATCCATCCATCATCTATCCATCATCCATCCATCCATCCATCCATTCATCCATCCATCCCCCATCCATCCTTCATCCACACATCATTCATTCATACCCCACCCATCCACCCATCTACCACCTGTCCATCCATCCATCCATCCATCATCCAGCCATTATTCATCCTTCCATCACCCAACCATCCCTCCATCCATCTACCACCCATCTATTCATCCATTCATCCACCACCCATCCATTCATCCATCCATCCATCCATCTACCACCCATCCATTCATCCGTTCATCCATCATCTATCCATCATCCATCCATCTATGCATCCATTCATCCATCCATCCCCTATCCATCCTTCATCCACACATCATTCATTCATCCCCCACCCATCCATCCATCCATCCATCCATCCACCTACCACCTGTCCATCCATCCATCTACCACCTGTCTAACCATCCATTCATCTATCCATCCATCCATCCATCCATCATCCATCCCCCATTCATCCACACATCCATCCATCTATCCATTCATCCACCCATCTATCCATCATCCATCTATCAACCATCCATCCATTCATCTATCCATCCATCATTCATCCATCATCCATCCATTCATCCATTCCCATTTAACCATCCACTATCTGCCCATCCATCATCCATCTCATTTGAACATCCATCCATCCATTCCCCTTTTCTATCCCTCTCATCCATTCCCTTATCCACCCACCTATCTATCCATCCACCCTCCATCTACTATCACTTCATCCACCATCCATCCTTTCATCTGTCCATCCACCCACCCTCCTTCCCATCCATTCATCCTTTTGTCATCCATCCATCCATCCATCCATCATCTATCCACCATTCACCCTTCCCTCCACCTCGCCTCTCTTCCACCCAATCACAGATGCCTCGTTAACCCCAGTTCCAGGGTCAGTGTGAGAAACAGGACAATGTCTTTAAAGAGGATGGACGTCCAGGGTGAGCAGAGTAAACCAGCCAGTGAGCATGGAGGGCGATGCTCGGGTCCAGCCACACTGAGGCAGCCACGCCGGCCGGGACAGCACCGTCTGTCCACCTGTGGAGGTCTGAGCCCCGCCCTTCCTCTGCCAGCCCTGGACCCCCAGCTCCGAGGAGGAGTCCCAGGCAGCCACGCTGAGACCAGCCACACTCAGACCAGCCACGCTGAGCCGGTGGGCCTGGACCCTGACTGGGAATTGAACCTTGACCTCCTGGTTCAGAGGTCAACGTTCAACCAGTGAGGCGTGAGGGCCAGCCAGTTGGTGCGTCTGGGGGGCAGAGGTGCACTGGGCGAGGCTCTGCCTGGAAGCTTCAGTGACCCCTGCCCGCCTCGCCCCTGCCCGTGGAAGGTCGTCCCGGCAGGTGACCCTGGCGTCACGCTCACCCGCTCAGGGTGTGAGAAGGGTCAGGAGCAGATGCAGCACATGCATACACAGCACACACACAGCACACACACAGCAAACACACAGCACAAACACAGCACACACACATCACGTGCATACACAACACATGCAGCACATGCATACACATGTACACACAAGACACAGCACACATGTATACACACACAGCACATACACTACAGACATATACACACCCAGCACATGCATACACATATACATACAAGGTACAGCACATACATGCACCACACACACTACAGGCATATACACATACATCACACATAGCACTGCATACACATATACACAGCACACACAGCACGTGCATACACATATACACACAAGACACAGCACACACCGACACCACAGACATATACACATACACCACACATAGCACATGCATACACACACTCACACCACACACACACACCATCTGGAAGACAGCAGCCCAGGATTCTTGGGGTCCCCTCACCCCCCAACCTCTGTGAGATGGAGCCTCCTGGGGGCTCCCTGCCCCACCCCAGGCCTCCTCCCAGCAGGGGCTTCCCAGGACCCAGGACCCAGCCCACAGGCTCCCAGGGTGGCCCTCAGGCCCACCCACCCGCCTGCCTGCCCTGCACCCCGTGTGTCCGCCTCCAGGGAAGTCCGTGCTGCGGGGTTGGGCCCGAGCGCCAGACGCCCCGCCCCCAGCAACCACACCCAGGCCCACCCGCCTCGCTGCTCCCGGGCCTGCGGCGGGCTCTGCCCGTTCCATACGTGTGCGCACGGAGCCCAGAGGAGGAGCCCACACTTCCGGGGCCTTCTCAGCCCCGGCCCTTCCATAGCCCCGTGCACCTTGGCTGTGTGTATATGTGTATGCATGTGCTGTGTGTGTATATGTGTGTATGCATGTGCTGTGTGTGGTGTGTGTATATGTCTGTAGTGTGTGGTGCATGTGTATGTGTGTGTGCTGTGTCTTGTGTATATATGTGTATGCATGTGCTGTGTGTGTGGTATATGTGTATGTGTGTATATGTGCATGTGCTGCATCTGTTCCTGACCCTTCTCACACCCTGTCATGGCAGGACACTGGACACCCCCCCCCCGGGCTCCCCACTGCCCTGACAGATGGGAGAGTCCAGAGCTGGGCCCAAGCCCCCACCCATCACCCCGGGAGGTGACCACCTGTGGCCCCAGGCCAGGGGCAGCCGAGGACCCCCTCCCCCAGGCTCCCAGAGGGCGTCAGAGGCCTGCTGAGCTGGGGTCTCGCTCCGCAGGGCCTGGCCGTGCCCCTTCCCAGAGACACCCTCCCCCCTTACCCACCCCGGGACACACACAACCCCCCTCGGGCTGTGCTCTGAGAACCTGTGCCCTGAAACTGTGAGCCCCAGGCAGCCGGGGTCAGAGCGGGTGGGTGCTTGCCCGAGGCCTGAGCATAGGCCTGGGGGAGTGGCCCTGGCTCCCCGGCTGCTCCCCAAAGCTCCGGGGACAGCGGTGCCTCCTAACCCACATAGCATCACCCCGTCTGTCAGTGGCTCCCTCCCGTCCCCCAGACTCCGGGCGCTGCTCTCCGGACAAGACAGACACCCCCATCCCACCCGCCCTCGCCCCCTCCACCCACAGGGAGGGTGAGCAGCACCCACACAGGGAGGCGAAGGGGGGAGCCCTCGGCCCTGGGGCTGCTCCCTCGTGTGGCTGTTCCCTGGGGTGGGGGGTTTCCACAGAGCACCCAGTGCCCGGTGAGGTGGGGGACGTGGTCCGGGGGCGCCCTGCTGCTGGACATGGCGGGGTCCGCCCTGCCTGCAGCCGCCCCTCGAGGGGCAGAGCACGTGCTCCCTGCTCCCGGCCACAGGAACCTCTAGGCCGGCCGCTGGCGATGGCGATGGCGATGGAGCCAGGACACGGGGCAGTGCGGGAGGACCGGGTGGGAGAGGAGAGGGAGAAGCAGAGGAGGTTCTAGGGACTCCCCCCCAGTCTCCTCCTCTGGCTTCCTCCCCAGATGCCTGGGTGAGCCCCACAGCCCACCCCCAGCTCTCCCTGGCCAGGCCAATCGCCGTCCTGCTCTTGGGGAAAGGGGCGGGGCCTTGAGCCAGCGGCCAGCCCGGCCCAGAGACCTAAGGCACCATCAAGGGCCCCAAAACACGGGGAACAGCAAGGGCAGCTGCTCAACAGCCATCGGCCGAGACCGGTGTGGCTCACAGTGGACAGAGCATCGGCCTGTGGACTGAAAGGTCCCCGGTTCGATTCCGGTCAAGGGCATGTACCTTGCTTGAGGGCACATCTCCAGTAGGTGGTGTGCAGGAGGCGGCTGATCGATATCTCTCTCTCATCGATGTTTCTGACTTTCTATCCCTCTCCCTTCTTCTCTGTAAAAAAATCAATAAAAATATATTATAAAAAACAAAAACAAAAAACCAGCCATCGGCCGGGACGGCTGCTTCAGGCAAGGCTTGATCCAGCAGCTCAGAGGGCAGCTCAGAGGGGACCGAGCAGGTTTCCTCGGCATCTCTGGCTGGGAAGGCTGGGCTGGAACCCGGGTGTGGGTGGCCGGGGCCCTGCGGGAGCAGAGGCGTGGGGAGAGGGCAGCTCAGTCCGGTCTGCATCTGGGGCCCCAGGGGGAACGGGGTCCTCAGCCCATCCTCCGGGGGGGCAGGGGCTGGAGCAGCCGCCGTGAAGCTGGGCCCTGCAGGTCCCGGGCCTGGCGGGGCCTCAGTTTCCCCTCAGCGAGAGGATCCCCCTCCCAGGAGCTGAGACCAAGAACGGGTTCGAGCTTCCTGGCCGGTCCCGGGTCCGGGTGAGCCAGGAGGGCGGTCATGGCGGCCCAGCGTCCAGCCGCACGGGGGCGGGGGCATGGGGCGGGGGGCCTGGCGGCCTTCTGGGCGGAGAGACTTCGCCTGGATCCTCCATTTCAGAGACCCAGCCCCCCCCCCACCACCCCGTTCCAGCCTCAGCCTGCAGGCGTGGCCTGCACCCAGGTGGAGGGGCCAGAGCGACCCCTTCGGAACGGCCCCGGGCAGCCCCTCGGAGAGAGAGCCCAGGGCAGCGTCCCCCCCACCCCCGGGCTCCCCTCCCAGCACTTGCAGGAAGCAGCCGGCTGCTGGATTCCCGGGGAGCCCCGGGCCCCAAAACATCCATCCACCACTCGCTGGGGACGCAGCCCCGGCAGCCGGCTCTAGACCCTGCCTGGACACCAGGGTCCCTGCCCGGCCCTGCCCTGCCCTTCAGCGGGGGTGCTCCTGCCTCCCAGCTGGCTGCTGGTGGGGAACCCCCCGCCTGCTCCCCTATAGGCCGGCCCCCACCTGCCCGGCCCCCACCTGCCCGTGGGCAGCCGCGCCACCCAGGCCCGGGCTCAGGACCTCCAGTGCCATCGCCGGCATCACCGCCATCGAGTTACTGTCACCGCCCGCCCGCCGGGTGCACCGCCAGGGACAGGCCTGCGGGTCTGAGTCACCGGGAGGAGTTAATTATTTCTGCACGCGCCCGGCACAGGCCACCCCACCCGACCCGGGACCCCACACCGCCTCCTCCTCACCCTGCCCCCCCACCCTCTGCTGTCCACCCACACAGGTCAGTGGGCATCTGTCCCCGGGGGGGGGGGAGTGGGCAGGGGCCTGGCGCTCCCAGCGAGCCTGCCGGGACCCTCCACGCCCCGGGGGGCTGCGGGCGACGCGCGCTCCCCCAGGGCCCGCCGCGGCCCACATTACAAATACATAAATCATAATGTTTCAACAAAAGCAAAATTTAATTTTCTCCTTTCAGCCCTTATCGGGGCCGGTGGTGGATGGCAGGCGCGCGGGCTCATTCATTACCCCCGCTGAATGGGTAATGGCAGCCGGCCGCCGCCGCTTTGTTAGGCCCGCGTGCGCGCCGGCCCGGCCAATCT
>PVJN01052833.1:0-13951 GCA_004026805.1 Lasiurus borealis | reverse complement strand
AAATGGACACAAATGCTCCTACGTAGGAGTCTTGGGAGGCCCCCCGTGAGATGATAAGATGTGGAAGTTTGTGGAAGTGCTCTGTTTTTTATTTCAACCCAGAGTGCAAGTTGGTGGCTGAAGGATTGTTCAGGATCGTCATATGGGAGTCCTTTCATACACCTCCCTCTGGATGTGAGTGAATTGTTGGAGAGGCAGGCCTGACAAAGGCTGATGGACTTGAGAGAGGTGGTTCTTAGTGGTCACTGGCTGACTTCCTTGAGGAGTTTTTTTCAAATCATATGACAGCCTCCCCCCCCCCAAAAAAAAAACAAAAAAAACACCACCACCAAACAAGATACCCATCTTGCTTTACTGTTCCAGATTTGGGTTTGGATTGTTACTCTGCCTTTGTTCACTGACTGTGCAACTTTTCCCTCTGCAAGCTTCTTGTTTCCTTATTTACAAAGTGTTTTATGTTCCCATGTTGGTCTTTGCACTTATTATGTGTATTTTTCCCCCTGGGTAAGTCCTTATTGTTAGACTACAATGACTGTTAGGGCAGCCCAGGGATTACAAAATCATTGTATTTTACAGCTGTGGTAACTAGTACTCCCCAATGGTGAATTGCCCTGCTGCAATCCCCTGTGGAGTGTGTGATTTGCAAAATGCAAGCAATCCCAAGCCTGATTCAGGAGCTGCCTCTCTGGGTAGGATGGGGGAGAGGGAAGCCAGTAGTAGCTGTGTGAACTTTCTCTCTCCCTGCTGCCCGCCCCCAATCCTTCCTCTGAAGCAGAGACAAAGCCCAGCTTCTGAGTTACAGTGGGACCTGTAGTGGGTGGTGTGATGTTTTGGTAATGTTCACAGCATGTTTGTTTGTCCCAAAGTAATCCCAGCTTTTGTTCCCTATTTTAGTTTCCTTTGTTTTCATCCAGATTCTGAAACTATTTAACAAGCTGCGTTCAGGGTTAAATTGAGCTCTTCTCACTTTATAAACCAAGGAATGCAGCGTCTGTATTTTCCTTTCAGGGTTAACTGTGAGCCAGACAGGCCTTCATTATAGGCCAGATCTGTCAGTCCTGCCTCTTCTGAGGACATTTGCACAGGTTCAGGGAAACACCCAGAATGAGCGCTCTCTCATGGTGGGATTTTCACACTATAGAGCAGGGGGGACTAGGGAGGCTAGGGCAGGGCATTACTGCTAATTCCTGAACTAGCAGCCTCACCTCAGACCATAAGCAAAAACTGTGTATCAGTCAGGGTCCACATAGGACACAGAAACCACACCAGTAAACTTGAAAAGGGATAGTTTTATGTAAAGAATTATTAACCAGTAAAAGGTGATTAAGAGTTGAAAGAGAACTCTATAAAGAATATAGGAAAGCGAATGTAGGGTGTAGCTACCATCTCAAAGAAGGAATAAGCCAGACCTCCTTGCCCTAAGGCTGACCACAGATCTGTTGGCAGGGCTGGCCACATAATTTGTGGGGTCCAGTCTCCAATAAAGATGTAGAGCCTTGTTAAGATAGCAGGAAAAAGTGCTGTCAGCTTTTCCTTCTGAAGTATCTCAACATCTCATGGTGGTTTTTATTTGCTACTTAATGTTGCAGTCCTCCTCTACACTAATAAGAAAGAAAGATGCAAATTGGCTGTACCTTCGTGATACCCACCAGCCAATCAGGAGTGAGTATGCAAATTAACCAATCATGGTGGGTTAATTTGCATACACAGGTGCCTAGTGGCTGGGGGTGGGAGGCTTGTGTCATTGCCATGGTGACAGCCAGGTGTTTTGCATCATCCCGGCCCCATGGAGCCTCTGAGCAGTGTGGGAAGGGAAAAAGCGCTCCAGGGCTGGAGCAAAAGCGGTGCCCACAGCCAGGGGAAGGAAGGCCCATTCTTACACGAATCTTCATGAATTGGCCCTCTAGTATTAGCATAACCAATGGACATAGAAACTGGGGAGGTGGGGGGCTTACCTGGGGTATGAATGGCTGGGGGATGTCAATTGGGGGAAAAGAAGACATATGTAAAAAACTTTAGACAATAAAAAAAAGCAAAGAAATGTTGTGGTCCTTTGAGCACAGGGATATTCATGGGGCGAGTACAGACCCTCACAAATGCACAGGAGCTCTGCCCTGTGGTTAGGCACATCTGCAGCCCACCAGCTGCCACCCTCCCCCTCCTGCTAGCAGCTACACCTAGGCATTGAGTTCCAGCGCCGAATGGGGAACTTGAGGCAAGTGTCTCCCCTCTTCATGGACCCACTGCTCCATTCCCAGTGGGATTTTACCTTCTCTACTGGAATGCCCTCAGTTACCTGGATAAGGGTTAGGCTGAGGCCCAAGATCAAATAGTAAGGAATAGTTGTGTATTCAAGCCTCGTTGTCTTCCTTCAAGCCCTCTTCTCATTTGTAAGTACAAATCTGGCCCTGCTTACTTCACTTCAGGTTCTTGTGCTTGGCCTGGGGCTCTGCCCATGGCAGTTGCTCTCCAAGGTTTCTCAACATCACCATAGTTGAAATTTTGGACTGATAATTTGTTGTGAGGGACTGCCCTATATTGTGGCAGGTTTACCAGCCTCTCTGACCCTCTTCCTATTAAATGCCAGTAGCAACCCACTATTGTGACAATCTAGAGCAGTGGTTCTCAACCTTTCTAATGCCATGACCCTTTAACACAGTTCCTCATGTTGTGATGACCCCCAACCATAAAATTATTTTCGTTGCTACTTCCTAACTGTAATTTTGCTACTGTTATGAATCGTAATGTAAATATCTGTTTTCCAATGGTCTTAGGCGACTTTGCTAGTGCTTCTCAGAAAGGCTGAGAACCACTGATGTAGAATGTCTCCAGACACTGCCAGATGTCCTGGGAGGTGGGAGTTGTCCTCAGGTGAGAACTGCTCTGATTCAGCAGTCAAATCTTCTAACACTTGTTTCTCCTCTTCTTCAGCTTTCCGCTTGGCCCTCATCCAACTTCAAGTTTCTTCCATCAAATCGGATAATCTCACTCGAGCTTGTGACTTTGTCCGGAAGGCAGCGGAACAAGGAGCAAAAATAGTTTCTCTGCCAGTAAGTATGGAAGAGCCAACCCTTTCTGGAAACTGAGGGCCGCACAGCATAGCATCTGCTAGCTTTGGTTTTCCTCTTGTGTCCAGGTCCAGCAAGGCCCTTTGGGGGCCAGGATTGTGTCATGTTTGTCTGAAAGATGACCCTCGCAGGGGTTTCTGTGATGGGATGTGCCCATATGGTTATAGGTCTTTAATGTGAGGATCACTTACTCTGCTCAGAACCCTAGTGGGTTGAAGGACTTACTTAAAGCTGAAATACTCCATCTTGGATATTTCTCTTCTCTCCTTATATAATTCTTTTTTTTTTTTTTTAATCCTCTCCCCAGTGTATGTTTTCTCTTGATATTTAGACAGAGAAGGTGGGAGAGAGGAAAAGAGGGAGGGAAGGAGAGAGGGAGGGAGAAGCAGAAACATCAATGTGAGAAACATTGATCTCTTGCCTCCCATATACATCTGTTGCAACCTTTTCATGTATTGGATGATGCTTCAACTGAGCCACCCAGCCAGGGCTCCTTGTATAATTCTTCTTTTTTTTAAATTTAATAAATCTTTATTGTTCAGATTATTGCAGTTTTTCCTCTTTTTTCCCCTCATAGCACCCCTCCACCCGGTTCCCACGCCACCCTCTGCCCTTACCTCTCCACCACTGTCCTCATCCATAGGTGTATGATTTTTGTCCAGTTCTTCCTGCACCCCCTTCACTCCTTTCCCCTTGAGAATTATCAGTCCACTCCCTTTCTATGCCCCTGATTCTATTATATTCACCAGTTTATTCTGTTCATCAGATTTTTAATTCACTTGAGTTTTAGATTCACTTGTTGATAGATATGTATTTGTTGTTCATAATTTTTATCTTTACCTTTTTCTTCTTCTTCCTCTTCTTAAAGAGTCCCTTTCAGCATTTCATATAATAATGTTTTGGTGTTAAAGAGCTCCTTTAGCTTTTTTATTTTTTATTTTTTTTATTAAATCTTTATTATTCAGATTATTACATTTGTTTATCATTTTTCCCCCTCCACCCGGCTCCCACCACTCCCTCTACCCTTACCTCCCTCCCTTTGACCTCATCCATAGGTGTATGATTTTTGTCCAGTCTCTCCCTGTACACCCCTCACCCCTTTCCCCTTGAGAATTATCAGTCCACTCCCTTTCTGTGCTCCTGATTCTATTATATTCACCAGTTTATTCTGTTCATCAAATTTTTAATTCACTTAACTTTTAGATTCACTTGTTGATAGATATGTATTTGTTGTTCATAATTTTTTGGCTTTTACCTTTTTTCTTCTTCCTCTTCTTAAAGAGTACCTTTCAGCATTTCATATAATACTGGTTTGGAGTTGATGAACTCCTTTAGCTTTTTCTTATCTGTGAAGCTCTTTATCTGCCCTTCAATTCTAAATGATAGCTTTTCTGGATAGAGTATTCTTGATTGTGGGTTCTTGCTATTCATCACGTTGAATATTTCTTGCGACTCCCATCTGGCCTGCATCGTTTCTGTTGAGAAATCAGCTGACAATCGTATGGGTGCTCCCCTGTAGGTAATTAAATGTTTTTCTCTTGCTGCTTTTAATATTCTCTTTTGCTCTTGGTATTTTAATTATGATGTGTCTTGGTCTAGTCCTCTTTGGATTTCTTTTATATGGGGTGCTTCCTGGACTTGAAAGTCTATTTCTTTCACCAGGTGGGGGAAGTTTTCAGTCATTATTTCTTTAAATACGTTTTCAGTATCTTGCTCTCTCCCTTCATCTGGCACCCCCACAATTCTGATGTTGGTATGCTTGAAGTTGTCCCAGAGGCTCCTTACATTATCTTCACATTTTTGGATTTTTTTTCTTCTTGCTTTTCCTGTTGAGTGTTAGATTCTGATTCTTTATATTTCAAATTTTTGACTTGATTCTTGCCTTTCCCTAGTCTGCTATTAGGTCTCTGAATAATATTTTTTATTTCAGTCAGTGTATGTTTAATTTCTAGTTGGTCCTCTGTGTGTGTGTGTGTTGTTTGTTATGTGTGTGCATGTGTGGTTTGTGTGTGTGCATGAATGTATGTGTCGGGGGGATTTTGTGTGTGTGTTTAATAGCTGTGTTTTATCTCTTTCAGAGCAGAGCTGGAAGCAGCAGCTCTGTCTTGTTACAGCAGAATTTAAAATGGGTTTGGTGTTGATGTTTTTGTTCTCTCTCTTTCTGTCTGCTAACATTATTCTAGGAATGCTTTAATTCTCCATATGGCACGAACTATTTTCCTGACTATGCAGAGAAAATTCCCGGTGAATCCACACAGAAGCTCTCAGAAGTAGCAAAGGAGTGCAGCATATATCTCATTGGAGGTAACTTCCTACCCTCAAGTTATAATGGCAGAATATTAAAAGCATATGGATAATGTTTGTTGCACTTAAACCATGGAATACAAATTAGTCATTGAAAAGAATGAGGTAGATCTATATGTAGTAAAAGGGAGAGCTCATCTAGACACACTGTTAAGTGGGAAAAGAGTAGGTTCAATATGAACAAGTACTCCCATTCATATTAATCCAACACACAAAAGGTTATTGATTTTTATATGTAGCTTTGCATGTCAGACATAGTGTTGTAGAAAGACACACACAGAACTGGTAATTTTGATTCTCCCTGGAGAAGGAGAAGGAGTGAAGGTGCAGGTGGAAGTATGGAAAGAAAAACCATACCTGAATGTCTTTCATTTCACTAATACAGGGTTAAGAAAATTTTCTTTTTCTTCTTCTTCTTTTTAAATCTTAATAAATCTTTTTGTTCAGACTATTACAGTTGTTCCTCTTTTTTCCCCCTATAGCTACCCTCCACCTGGCTCCCACCCCACTCTCTGCCCTTACCTCCACCCCATTGTCCTCATCCATAAGTGTATGATTTTTGTCCATTCTCTCCCTGCACGCCCCCTCACCTCTTTCCCCCCTGAGAATTATCAGTTCACTCCCTTTCTATACCCCTAATTCTATTATATTCACCAGTTTATTCTGTTCATCAGATTTTCAATTCACTTGATTTTTAGATTCACTTGTTGATAGATATGTATTTGTTGTTCCTAATTTTTATCATTACCTTTTTCTTCTTCTTCCTTTTCTTAAAGAAGTCCTTTTCAGCATTTCATATAATATTCGTTTGGTGGTGGTGAACTCCTTTAGCTTTTTCTTATCTGTGAAGCTCTTTATCTGACCTTCAATTCTGAATGATAGCTTTACTGATTATAGTAATCTTGGTTGTAGGTTCTTGCTATTCATCACTTTGAATATTTCTTGCCACTCCCATCTGCATCGTTTCTATTGAGAAATCAACTGACAATCATATGGGTTCTCCCTTGTACATAATTAACTATTTATTTTTCTCTTGCTGCTTTTAATATTCTCTCTTTGTCTTTTGCTCTTGGCATTTTAAGTATGATGTATCTTGGTGTGGTCCTCTTTGGATTCCTTTTGTTTGGAGTTCTGTGAGCTTCCTGGACTTGTAAGTCTATTTCTTTCACCAGGTGGGGGAAGTTTTCAGGCATTATTTCTTCAAATAGGTTTTTAGTATCTTGTTCTCTCTCTTCTTCTGGTTCTCTCTCTTCTTTCCCCATAATTCTGATGTTGGTATGCTTGAAGTTGTCCCAGAGGCTCCTTACACTATCTGCACTTTTTTTTTTCTTTTTTTCTTTTTTTCTTTTTTCTTTTCCAGTTGAGTGTTTTTTGCTTCTTTGTATTTCAAATCTTTGACTTGATTCTTGACTTAATTCTTGCGTTCCTCTAGTCTGCTGTTAGGTCCCTGTATAATATTTTTTATTTCAGTCAGTGTATGTTTAATTTCTAGTTGGTCCTGTTTCACCTCCAGGTGGTCCTTTTTCATCTCCTCTTTGGTCTTGCTAAATTTTTCCATTTTTTTCTAGGAAATTCTTAAAAAACCTTATAACCATGGTTTTGAACTCTATATCCAGTTGTTTGTTTTCCTCCATTTCTTTCATTTGTGATCTGTTTCTTTGTCTGCATTGGTAGAGTAGCTTTGTGTGCTAGGTGTCCTATGTGGCCCAATAGCTCTGCCTCCCCAGTTACCTGAGGTGGACACTCTTGGTGCACCCCTTTGTGAACTGTGTGTACAGTCTTGTAGTTAAGTCTTGATTGTTTTTGGTATCACTGGGGGGAATTGACCTCCAAGCCAATTGGTCTTGAGGATCATCTGTCTATGCTGGGAGAACTTCTGTGTTGGACTCAGCCTTAAGTCTTGCAAGATTGCAACAGCCTCTGTGCTGGGCTTGGGTGTGGTGGAGCCTCAGGGCTGAGCAGACAGCCTTGGCCTCCTGTCAGCCCTGCCCTACATGGCAACCCCTGGGTCTCAGTACCTCTGGGTAATCTCTGCAGCCCTCTCTGTGTGCATGTGCGCTTGCCTCCAGACCTCTGCCTTTCTGGTTCCCCTGAGTTTTTGTACACTCCAGAGACCTGTATGAGTCTGGGTTTTCAAGGTCTCCTCTGAAACTGGGGTTCAGTGCAGTCAGACCTGGATTTCAGTGCTGTTGGGAGATTCTGTTTTCCTCCTGCTTAAGAAAGCCAGCGGCACAATCAGCAGTCAGTGCTCTGTGTGCACTTTTGTGGGCACTTTGGCCCTTCCCCAGACCTCTGTCTTTCGTGGCTCCCTTAAGTTTCCCTGCACTCCTTCCTTTTCACAAAAGTCCAAACTCCCCCTATGAGTCTTGCCTGGAGCTGGGGTTCAGTGCAGTCAGGATTTTCCATTGCTCTCCAGCTAGAGGAAGCCAGCCAGACCCTCCACCCTTCCTCTCCATGAGCATGTCTCCATACCTCAGCTTTTTGCAGCTCCTCTGAATCTCTGTGAGCCCCTCTCTTTACTTCTAGTTGTAGAATTTTCACTCAGCCAGCCTTCCTATGGTTCTGGATGATGTTCGTTCTGTCTTTTAGTTGTAGTTTTGAAATTGTTGTGCAAGGCAGCAGTTTAGGTGTTCACCTATGCTGCCATCTTGGTTGAAAGTCAAGAAAATTGTTTTTTTCTTAAAGAGGCTACGTACATCAAGGTAGCTTTATGTGGTTGTAAAATAAATTATAAAATGTTCCTGTTTCTTTAAAAAATCAGTACAGTAAAACTGTTTTATAGGCACTGCAAACAAAATTATTTCTATATTATGCTATATTAAGAATTAGAAATGGCCGAAACTGGTTAAGTTCAGTGGATAGAGCCTTGGCCTGCGGATGGAAAGGTCCCAGGTTCGATTCCGGTCAAGGGCATATACCTTGGTTGTGGGCACATCCCCAGTAGGGGTCGTGCATGAGGTGGCTGGTTGATGTCTTTCTCTCATCGATGTTTCTAACTCACTATCCCTCTCCCTTCCTCTCTGTAAAAATCAATAAAATATATTAAAAAAAAAAAGAATTAGAAATTAATAAGAGATGGAAAAAGAAGGCAAAGCAGGAGGAAGCAGGACCAGAAATTATTGTCAGTGATGGACAGACATGTGGCTACATGCCCATCTTGAGACCTTTGTGGATGCAGGAGGGCCTGGTGAACTTAAGTTGAACAACAGTCAATTCCCCATGTTGCTTTTGTGTTTCAGATTAAAGTTTGCTCAAGATAGAAGCTGAATTCAGAAACAGTTGGCTATTTTTGAAACTTTTCTTTAGCATCTGACCTAGTTATCTACACTCTGGAATTTATCTCTGAAAGATTGTATTCAAGAAGGAAAACAATTGGTTAAATGACCCTTAGAAAATAGTAAACTGTATTGTTAGAGATAAGTGACAGTTTATCAAGCCTTTGTCTAGTTTTAAAAGAATGCTTTGTTCAGAATGTTTTCTGTGCCTGTGTCTTTCTCCTTTCAATAAAAGGTTCCATTCCTGAAGAGGATTCTGGGAAATTATATAACACCTGTCCTGTGTTTGGGCCCGATGGAGCTTTACTGGTAAAGCACAGAAAGGTAAGTAGGAAATGTGCCAAGTCTTATTGCCTCTTGAGAATTTACTGTCAAGTCCCCTGTTTCTTCTCATTGTATTATACACACATCAGGCATTTTGACTGGGTGGCACAATTGGCTATCTTGGATTTGGCATTTTGTTACAAATTTTAGACTTGACCTGTCAAAGGAAAAACCTGCAGGAATTTTAGTTAGGATGGTATTGAATATATAGAGATCTTTTGGGGAGAGTTGATATCTTTGCAGTAATAAATGCATATACATTTAGGATTATTAAGTCTTCTTGATAAGTTCATTCATTTATTGTTATGGAATGTCTGTTCTTGTTTGTTTGTTTTTTGTTTTGTTATTTTTTTTCCCTTGTAATACTCTTTCTTGAAGTTTATTTTACCTCTGATAATACTGTAGCCACTCTTCTTGTACTTAATCTTGGTGTTTCTTTTTTTAATCTTTCAAGCTATGTGTGTCTTTATTTTTAAAATTTGTAGTTAGCATATAGTTGGGTTTTGCATTTTTATTCATTCTGACAGTTCTTGCATTTTAACTGGAGTAGTTACTCCATTTATATGAATACTAGTGTCCTGGTGCATGGATTTGTGCACATTGAAAGGAAATTAATTAGAAGAAGTATTTTAATATTGCTATTTGCAGCTTGCTAATGAAAAGAAAATAGGATTCTACCAAGTTCCTATCTACCTACTCCAGGACTTCAGTGAGTATCAAGTGAAATTAGGCATGGGAAAACGCTTCACAAACATTTAGTTGAACTATAAAATGTTTGCACCTGGCTATAAAACAAGTTGGGTTCCTGGGCTGAAGAAACTCCAAGGAGGCTAGCTGCTAGGGAGAGGAAGCCAGATCTTGCTACGTGCCCACAGGCATTTCCAGGCTGTGCTGGGCTGTGGGTGCATTTTGCCCCATGGAGTCTTGGCGGCATTGGCTGCAATTGGGGTGTCGCTCCAGGGCAATGATGGAGCCCTGTGTCCTGCTTTGGGGAAGCCAAGGGTTGGTTTGTCTATGGCAGGTCCATATGCCGTTTATTTTTAAATGGTCAGCTTGTGCCATGGCAGCTCCTGCAATGAGCATCTGCCCTCTGGTGGTCAGTGTACATCATACCTACCATTCAGATGGACAGATAGTCTTTTATACATATAGATAATTATTGATAAGGATTTAAACAGACATCTCACTGTTTGTTTTTCCATTGTTCCTCTTTTCTGCATTCTTTGGGGTTGAGTATTTTTTAGAATTCCATTTTTATTTGTCTATTGGCTTTTAAATTATACCTCCTCTGCTGTTTTTTTTTTTTAAGCTGATGCTCTAGGTCTGTGGTCAGTAAACTGTGGCTTTTTGGCCCCTTGATTGTGGCTCTTCCACAAAATACCACAGTCTGAGCAAGTCTATTTTGAAGAAGTGGCGTTAGAAGAAGTTTAAGTTTAAAAAATTTGGCTCTCAAAAGAAATTTCAATCGTTGTACTGTTGATATTTGGCTCTACTGACTAATGAGTTTGCCGACCACTGCCCTAGGCATTACAATATGCACCCTTATTTTATCACAGTCTACTTAGAGTTTATATTATATTACTTCATATGAAATTTCTAACCCAATTCAAACTCTGGTTGACACGCATATTGTGTCTACATACATTGTAAATCCCACAAAGAATGTATTTTTAAAGTAGCATGTATTTTAAAGAAAGGAAGATAGAAATCTTTTGTTTACTCAAATATTTACCATTCCTATTTTTCTTACTTTCCTGAAGATCCTAGTTCTATCTCATATTTTTACCTTCAAAAAGAAAGACCTTTCGCTTTTTTGTAGTGAGGATCTGCTAGCTATGAATTTTCTTATTTTTTGTTTATGAACATCTTTAGTTTGCCTTCATTCTTGACAGATTTTTGGTGGAATAGAATTTTGGGTTGACAGTTTTATTTTTTCCCCAACATTTGGAGAGACCTTTTTTCAATTACGTTCTAGTCTCTTTTTTCTTTTTTTTTCTGATTAGTCAGTGGTAACTTGTATTATTGTTCCCTGTGTGTAACTTGTGTTTTTATGTGCCTGCCTTCAAGATTTCTCTTTTGTATTTTTTAGTGGTTAATGTTTTGTCTCTCGTGTGCCCAGGTGGTTTTTTTTGTATGTGTCGTACTTCATGAAACTTGACATTTAAGTCTTTCACCATTTGGGGGCATGATTTTGTTATTTATATATTTCTGTCCCATTCTCTTTTTATAGGATGCCAGTTTTGATACTGTTTCTCAAAACCAGGTTACCAAGGCTCTTTGTTTTTATTTTTCCAACCTTTTTTCTTTCTCTTCTTCAAATTGGACAGTTTCCACCAATCTATGGTCTGAATCTTTCTTTTGTAGCCAATCTCCTAGCAGCCAATCCAGTGAAATGTTTAAAAGTTTCAGATACTGAATTTTTCAGTTCTTTAAAAAAAAAAAATTTGGCTCTCAAAAGAAATTTCAATCAATATATATAGTTATTGATTTATAATAATATATATATAGATAGTTATTGATTTCAGAGAAGAAGGGAGAGAGAGAGAGAGAGATAGAAACATCAGTGATGAGAGAGACTCATTGACAGGCTGCCTCCTGTATACTCCACAATGGAATACAAAACCCAGCATATGCCCTGACCAGGAATCGAACTGTGACCTTCTGGTTCATAGGTTGATGCTCAATCATTGCGCCTTGCCAGGTGGGCTCACATGGTTCCTTTTCATAGCTTTTATTTATTTACCAATATTTTTATTTGTTTAATTCATTACTAACATTTTTTTTAAATATATATTCTTGAGCTTAGTTTCAATAGATGCTTTAAAGTTTTTGGTAATTGCCACATCTTGGTCATGGTGGAATCCGCCCATACTGAATCTTTAATTCAGTGGTGAGCCAGAGATTTTTGCAGTTGCATATGTAGAATATAAGGCTCTTTCTCTTTTGTCCTTTTCAGTATTTGCCCCTTCACTTCCCAGCTGTTGTGAAACTGTTTTCGGGTTTCTCAAGCCAATGTGATTGTGGGTAGTTTTCCCCACTACTTCCAGCAACAACTGGGGCCTTGCTTCTAACCAAGAGGAGTAAACAAATGGGAAACTCACCCAGTATTATTCCCTTCTAAGTATTGACTTCTCTTCAGTTTTTCCCTAATTTCGACCATTTTCCAGTGCTTTTTATTTTGTCCAGAGTTAATAGTTACTTATGAGAAAGCTAATCGGTCTGATAAGAGCTACTCTGCCATTTCTGGAAGAGGAGCTATTAACTCCATTCTTTTAAGTGCATATATGTCCATGATATAGCATATATCCCTCCATTTATGTAGGCTTTTAAAAATTTCACATTGGCCCAAATGGTGGGGCTCAGTGGTTGAGTGTTGATGTATGAACCAGGAGATCAGAGTTTGATTCCCAGTTGGGAAACATGCCCATGTTGTGGGCTCAATCCCCACCCAGGGTGGGACATGCAGGAGGCAGTCAATCAACGATTCGCTCTCATAATTGATGTTTCTATCTCCCTCTCTCTCCTTTTCTCTCTGTAATCAACAAAAATACATATTAAAAATAAATATTTCAAAATGTTTTTATAGTTTTTTGGGGGGTATAGTCTTATGTATCATTTGCTAAGTTTATTCATGGGTGGTTTTTGATGCCCTTTAATTTTCTGTTTCTTGCTAGTAAATAGAGAAGTATAAGTAGTTATAAAAATATTGACCTTGTACATAATAGTAACATTGCTAATGTTACTCATTAATTCTAATAATTTATCTGTAGGTTTCCTCTGGAGTATCTAGGTATGCAATATTATTTTCTGATGACAGATTCAATTTCGTTTTTTTCTAATCCTTATGCTTTTTAGTCCTTTCTCTTGCCTTGGTGCTTTGGTTAGGACCTTTAATAGAGTTTTGAATAGTAGGTGTTTTTGTATTGTTCCTGCTCTTAAAAGGAGAAGGCTGTTAATATGGCACCATTAGGAACAGTATTTCTTTAGTGTTGTCTTTAGATACTCTTTATCAGACTAAGGAAATTCCCTTACTAGAAGAGTTTTCCATTTTTGTTTTTATAATAAGAATGGATGCCCAGGTGGCAAGGTTCAATGTTTGAGCATCAACCTATAAACCAGGAGGTCATGGTTTGATTCCCGGTCTGGGCAACATGCCTGGGTTGCGGCCTCCGATTCCCAGTGCAGGGTGTGCAGCTGATAAATGATTCTCTCTCATCATTGATGTTTCTATCTCTCTCTTCCTTTCCATTCATCTCTGAAATAAAAATATATATATTTTAAAAAATAATAATAAAATAAGAATGGATGGCCTGGCTGGTGTGGCTCAGTGATTGAATATCAATCTAAGAAACAGGAGATAACTGTTCGATTCCTGGTCAGAGCACATGGTAGGGTTGCAGGTTCAATCCCCAGGGGGTGAGCAGGAGATAGCTGATCGATGAGAATTTCCTCTTATCATTGATGCTTCTATCTCTCTCTCCTCTGAAATCAGTAAAAATATTTATTTAAAAAAAAGGATAGATGTAGAAGTTTACCAAATGCTCAATTATGCACTTTTTAAGATGCTAATATGACTTTTCTCCTTTATTCTGTTAGTGTGATAAATCAGAATCCAATTTGGAAGTGATATGTTATTCTTTTTGTAAATTACTGTATTTGGTTTGCAAAATTTGACCTATTTTTAATCACTTAAACCCACTCTCCTCCTCTTCTGAGAATGTGTCAGTTTGATTCTGATTGAGGAGTCTTCATTAGCATTTATATTGAGTAAAAAAGCTCCCCATAAGAAATCTAGACATTGATTTGTACACCACCTAGGAAAGAAGGGTCATAAAACCTACACTATCATCCCATTTCCTGTGTTAGAATTCATTTTGATAGTGTCAGATTGTGGGGTGGGTTGTGGGCATGTTGTGGTGCTGTTTGTACAGTTGCTCTTATGTGAATCACTCCCATATCTGGCCATGGACAGATTGTTTT
>PVJN01052832.1:0-13996 GCA_004026805.1 Lasiurus borealis | reverse complement strand
TGGAATGAATTAAACTTGTTTCTCGAGGTACCACTGTAAATGCACAAAAGATGCTTTGACAACAAGGTAAACAAGCACACTGACTGAGGCGTGGGAAACTATGAGATGCTCAAGTCGAGGTAAACTGGTGGGTCGTGTGTAGCCGCTGATCCGCTCCATTACTCGTATCTCAAATGTTGCTCGTATTTCAAAGCAAAAAATTGCTCAGTGGATGGCTCATATCTCAAAAATCTCATATGTTAGGGCACTTGTATCTCGAGGTACCACTGTATGTAAGTCAACTTCCCTTTGGACTAGAAAGCACATTTTTCCTTTTCACTGAAGAATGTGTTTGTCTGGCTGGAACTGAAATAGCAAAGATATCTCACTGGACCACTCTATAGAAGAACTGTTTAGCTGGAGAAGGGCCTTGCCTCAAGGATGCCTCACCCCAGGGCCTCCTCACAGCCATGATGCTTCGTAAGTGAGCTGTAACATTATTGAGCTGTTCCACAGCTGTGCTCATCTCACAGTCATGCTGTATCACAATTGAACTGAGTACTCCAAGAAAAGTTTCATTTTTCACCACATCCCAAACTGGGGATTTCTGATGGTGTTGAATTGACACCAACAACCATTGACCAAGGAATAGTTTCTTAGAGGAGCTTATCCATGGAGTACATGGAAAGACACAGTATATGGCTTGGTAGCTTTTTTCCCCTACTGTGCTGTGAGCAATTTATCTTACTGAGCTAGCTTTGTGGGCAGTGACAGATGTAGTGGTCTCTCAGTAATCGTAGTTACAGATAACAAAAACAATAACCATTTAAAGAAAAGTTTACTGTGTGCCCAAAACTTTGCATATGTTATTTCAGTAAATCAGTATCATGATTCTCTGATGTAGAACCATTATTTTCATTCTTTAGATGAGCCTCTGAGAAGTCAGGCACCCAACAGGGTATCTAAATAGTATATCCTCAATAAATATCTGTTGGATGCTGATTGTGATTATTAAATAAATGTTCAGAAAGTTGCCTAAGATCACACAGGTACTAACTAGCAGAGTGGAATTTGAATGCACCTCTTTCTGAAGCTAAAGCCTATGTTCATGAAAGATCTTAAGTAACACAGGAAATGCAGTTGCTCTCCCATCCAAAGTGCTCAACTGGACAATTTAAGTGAGGGGTCAATTTACTCTCCTATTGCCACATAAGAACAAAGACAGTGTGGCTTAGAGACAGTCCTAGATTTTTGTTGCACATCAAACCAAAGATATATAATAAAGAAGCATTTAAAAAATTAAATTTACTGGGATGATATTGGTTAATAAGATTATATAGGTTTCAAGTATACATTTCTATGAGACATGATCTGTATATTGCATTGTGTACCCACCAACTAAATTCAAATCATTTTTTTCACTATATATTTGACCCCCATTATCTCTTACTAACCCTCCACCACCCTTCCTTTTGGAAACCACTATACGTATTGTTGTCTGTCTATGATTTTTTGTTTGTTTGTTTTTATTATTTATTCATTTATTGCTTTTCTTCTTATATCCCATATTTGAGTGAAATTACATGTTTAACTTTTTCTGTCTGACTTATTTTGCTTAATTTGACATTCTCAAGGTCCATCTATGCTGTCTCAAATGACAATATTTCATTTTTTCTTATGGCTGAGCAATATACCATTGTATATATGTACCACATCTTTATCCAATCATCTAGCAAAGGACACTTGGTTGTTTTCATGTGTTGACAACTATAAATAAGGCTGCAATCAACATAGGAGTGCATATATCTTCACAAATAAATGTTTTCAAATTTTCAGATAGAAACTTAGAAGAGATAACTTCTAAATTAAGAATAGAGTCATATGGTAACTTTATTCTTAATTTTTGAAGAACTTCCATACTGTTTTTCACAGCTGCTCTACCAGTTTACATTCCCGTCAGCAATGAATGAGGGTTCCTTTTCTCCACAACTTCTCCAACACTTATTGTCTTGTTAATTATAGCCATTCTAACATCTGTGAAGTGGTATATTATTGTAGTTTTGATTTACATTTCCCTAATAGCTAGTGAAGTTGAGCATCTTTTCATGTATCTGTTGTCTATTTGTATGTTCTTGTGAGAAGTACATGTTCAGGTCCTCTGTCCAATTTTTAATTGGATGGTTTGTTTGGTGTTGAGTTGTATGAGTTATTTATATATTTTGGATTTTAACTCTTATTGATATCGTTGTTTGCAAATATCTTTTCCCATTTGGTTGGTTGCCTTTTTGTTTTGTTAGCAGTTTCTTTTGTTGTGAATAGCATTTTAGTTTGATATAGTTCATTTATTTTGGCCTTAATTTCCCTTGCTTTGGGGTCAAACTCAAGAAATCTTCTATAAGACCAAGGCCTATGCTTTATTCTATGTATTTTATTGTTTCAGGTTTTATAATTAGGCCTTTGATTGATTTTGAGTTAATTTTTTTGTATATGGTGACAAACTGTAGCCTAGTTTCATTTAAAATAAAAACATTTTAATATGTTCTTTTACCCATCTATCCATTTAGCAAGCCTTCATTGAGAACTACTATGTTCTAGGAGACCCTGAGACAGGCATTAGAGACAGAACAGAGTATTTAAGACACAGTTCCTTGTTTTGAGAAAGTCCATTTCCTGCAAAGGAGGTAGACACATGAACCAACAATTTTATTTCAAACCCTTAACAGTATTATTGATCTGATCTATCTGCCTACTTGAAAGAAGCTATGAAAAGAGTGTTCTAAAACACTTGGAATGCTAATTATGAGAATATTTACAAAAGTATCTGAAAATAATTTCAGGTGTAAAGACATGATAAGTGTATGTTTTAACAAGAAATGTTTTTGCCATGGTATTTTCAAAGATCATAGCACCACTGTTGATATTTAGTTCCTCATAGTATTTTCGGTTTAGAGAAAGAATTTGATGGAACCCCAAAATTCTTTCTTAACACTATTTTTAAATTTTCTTCTTTCCATTCTTCCAAATTATTTCTCTCAGATATTGTATAGTCAGCATTTTAGAGACAGTTTCATTTTTAATTTGGCTCTTGGCACCTTAAAAAGCATCTTGAGCCCAGCTGGCATGGCTCAGTGGTTGAGCGTTGACATATGAACTAGGAGATCACAGTTCAAATCCCAATCAGGGCACATGCCTGGGTTGTGGCCTTCATCCCCATTATGCAGGAGGTAACTGGTCAGTGAATCTTTCTCATCATTGATGTTTCTATCTCTCTCTCCCTCTCTCTTTCTCTCTGAAATAAATTAAATTAAATTAAATTAAATATATATGGCTTGATCAAGGAGAGTGCTATTTCCTTCCCCAACCTTGTACTGCCTAAGATTATCCTCTTAATAATACTTTATTCAGCACCTGAGGGTTTTCAAAGTGCTTTTCTACATATTATCTTAATTAATTATCTTAATTACTTGATGTGATAGGCTGGAAAGTATTCTCATTGCCATTTTTATCAGTGCTACAAAAGCAATGCATGTGTAGGACAAGAAAAATTCCAATAATACAGATGGTTACAAAATTAAAAAGAAAATTTACTGCTTCTCTTCCCTTCTCCACAATACTCCTCAGAGATAATCATTTTTAACTGTTTCTATTTTCAACTTCTGGTATTTATCTCCATAACTCCAAATGATATTATCTGGTTATTTCTTGATTTTTGTAGCCTTTAGGTTCCTCTCTAAAGAGAGATGGGTGAAAGAACATATTTAAAATGCTTTTTCCAAAGAAAAAAGATGATAAATTTAGCTCATTTGTATTACCTTCATTTTTCCTTCAAAATTTTGTTATTTACTTTGAGTTTTTATCTTGCATATTCTTATAATATTAAATGACAGTGCTTAAATCTGTATTTCTTCATGTTTTAACTTTAAAAATATATTTTAATGTCAATTAAAGAAGATGAATAATTTTTATTCTTATACTTTCCCTTCATCTCATCTCTGCCTGTCCCCCTTTTATTTCTAACTTCTATCAGCTCTACCATCACTTTTATACTGTTAAGATTTTAAATGTTTACCTTCTGTTCTGTAACTATAATTAAGTCTTATATACTTTATTTACAGGTTGATTTAAAAAATTAAAACATGGTACTTACATTAAAATAATTATGAAAATATTATTTGCTACAAGTCTAATTAGTGATTAGTTTTACAAAGGAGAAACTGTCATCTTATAACTAAACCTATGTAATTCAAATGAGAATGTTTTAATCATTAAAGTTAAATGAAACTTATGTAATGTTGATTGTTCAAAATTATACCAAAGCATTGCAAATTGCTTCATATTTGGGTCTATGGCTTTTTATTCAGCTTTTCATTTTTCCTGGAATTTTTAATTGCCTAACTTCCCCCGCCCTCCAGGCTACTGGTTCATGTAAAGCTGAACGTAACAGTTCACGTATGCCTCAGCTGCAATCAGAGTTGGCTTCTAATAGCTCACAGCTGCCCACTTTTCCAGAAAATTGCCTTAAGCCTAATGGAAGTTGCCTCATCAGGAAGTTTAATTCTTCCTACAGAGGCCTGCAGCTGATTGACTGACTGACACGGTGCAATAGACCAGCTTGCCTCAACAGGGAGACCAAACTCTGGTGCAAATCTAATTCCTATCTCCCTGTGAAGTCAGTATCCAGCTCATATTCAGCTGAGCCACATTCTTGCTTAGCTTTTTTCTTGCTGTGTACTGTTTTCATCATCCCTCTTCTCCAAAGTGCACTTCCTCAATAAATCACTTGTGAAAGTATTCCCATTTTAGGCTCTGATAGTGTTATGGACTGAATGTTGTGTCTCCCCAATGTTCATTTTTAAAGCCTCACTCCCCGCCCCCTATTATATTAAGGTCTTGGGAGATAAGTTTAGATGAGCCCACATGGTGAGAGCAGTGTTTTTAAAAAGAGGAAAGGAGGCCAAAGCCCTTCCTCTCTTCACACAAATGCACCAAGAAAAGGCAATTTGAGCACATGGCAAGAAGTTCACTGACTGCAAGTCAGGAAAAGTCACCAGACACCAAACTTTGCAGCCTCCAGAACAATAAGGAATAAATATCTGTTGTTTAAGTCACCCCGTTATGATATTTTGTTATAGAACCCTGAGCTTTTGAAGGCAACTAGGAAACCCAAGCTAAGACATTTGTTGATAGACAATTACAAGTCTTCACCAAATTACTAATGGTTACTTTTTCTTTGCCTTACTATTTTTTGAAGTAATCTACTTTCTTTTTAAATACATTTTTTAAAAAATTCCTATGAATTTCTTTTCTTTCTTTTTCTTTTCTTTTTTTTTTCTGGAAGGACTGGTTCTTTATTTTAAAACTAGAGGCCCGATGCATGAAATTTATGCAAGGGTGTGTGTGTCCCTGAGCCCAGCCTGCAACCTCTCCAATCTGGGACATCCCTCTCACAATCCAGGACTGCTGGCTCCCAACTGTCGCCTGCCTTTCTACCTGGATGCCCCTAACTGCTTCTGCCAGCCAGCCTGATTACCCCCTAACCACTCTCCTGCCAGCCTTATTGATGCCTAACTGCTCCTCTGCCAGCCTGATTGCCCCTAATCACCCTCCCTGCAAGCCTGATCACCCTCAACTGCCCTTCCCTGAAGACCTGGTTGCCTCCAACTTTCCTTCTCTGCCATCCTGGTCACCCTTAACTGCCCTCCCTTGCAGGCCTGATACCTCCCAACAGCCCTCCCCTGCTGGCCATCTTGTGGTGGTCATCTTGTGTTCACATGGGTGCAGCCATCTTGTGTGTTGGAGTAGCAGTCAATTTGCATATTACTCTTTTATTAGATAGGAAGATACTTGCTCAATCTTCAGTATCAAAACAGTTGCACTATTTGGTTTCTCTTTCTCCCACTGGCCTCCAAAGAGACCACAGCAAAGGAGAGAACATTTTAAGCCAATAACCTACAGGATGTGCATCTAACAGACCAAACAGAAATCTCACTAAAAGTGGGGCATTAGGTAGGGAAAGAAACTTAAAGATCAGCACACTGCCAGCCCAGAGTGCAGCAAGCTCTCACAGCCAGATAGGGTGACCAGTGTACCCCAATCCCAAAGAAGCAAAGTTTCAAAATAATACAAAATTTAAAAATTTTTATACATAAACTACTCAAGATTTCTCCAGTACTAATTGGTACAAAGCACAATGAGATGGCACTTTTAAAGATAGCAGCTCCAGACCCAGAAGAGGGCGATGAGATGAGTTTCATTTGGCTAAATCAGAGCAAAAACATAATTTTCTTTCTTTCAAGGAGGCAGGAGAGCAAATAACTGATCACTTCAACATAAGAAGCACATGATTCATTTTGTGAAAGAGGAGAGATGGGATGAGAATTTGGTCTCTCTCAGAGAGTTCTCACCATTTTAATTTGGTTACTTCTTTTTTTTTGCCTTTATTCTTTTATTTTAAATTTAATAAATCTTTATTATTCAAATTATTATAATTGTTCCTATTTTTCCCCCATAGTTTCCCTCCACCCAGTTCTCACCTTACCCGCTACCCTTACCACCCCCCACTCTCCTTATCTGTAGGTGTACGATTTTTGTCCAGTCTCTTCCCGCAACCCCCACATACCTTTCCCTCTGAGTATTGTCAGTCCACTCTCTTTCTATATCACTGATTCTATTATATTCACAAGTTTATTCTGTTCATCAGATTTTTTTATTCACTTGATATTTATTTATTTATTTTTAAAATATATTTTATTGATTTTTCACAGAGAGGAAGGGAGAGGGATAGAAAGTCAGAAACACCAATCAGCCACCTCCTGCACACCCCACACTGGAGATGGGCCCGCAAGCAAGGTACATGCCCCCAACCGGAATCGAACCCGGGACCTTTCAGTCCACAGGCTGATGCTCTATCCACTGAGCCAAACCAGTCTCGGCTCACTTGATTTTTAGATTCACTTGTTGATAGATATGTATTTGTTGTTCATAATTTTTATCTTTACCTTTTTCTTCTTCTTCTTCTTAAAGAATACCTTTCAGCATTTCATATAATACTGGTTTGGTGTTGATGAACTCCTTTAGCTTTTTCTTATCTGTGAAGCTCTTTATCTGCCCTTCAATTCTGAGTTATAGCTTTGCTAGGTAGAGTAATCTTGGTTGTTGGTTCTTGCTATTCATCCCTTTGAATATTTCTTGTATTCCCTTCTGGCCTGCATAGTTTCTGTTGAGAAATCATCTGATAATTGTATGGGTCTTCCCTTGTAGGTAACTAAATGTTTTTCTCTTGCTGCTTTCAAGATTCTCTTTGTCTTTTGCCCCTTGGCATTTTAATTATGATATATCTTGGTGTGGTCTTCTCTGGATTCCTCTTGTTTGGGGCTCTGTGTGCTTCCTGGACTTGTAAATCTATTTCTTTCATCAGGTAGGGAAAGTTTTCAGTCATGATTTCTTCAAATAGGTTTTCAGTATCTTGCTCTCTCTCTTCTGGCACTCCTATAATTCTGATGTTGGTCGCTTGAAGTTGTCCCAGAGGCTCCTTACACTATCTTCATATTTTTGGATTCTTTTTTCTTTTTGCTTTTCCAGTTGAGTGTTTTTTGCTTCTCTATATTTTGAATCTTTGACTTGATTCTTGTGATATTCTAGTCTGCTGTTAGATCTCTGTATAATATTTTTTATACATTGTATGTTTAATTTCTAGTTCGTCCTTTTCCATATCCTCGAGGGTCTTGCTAAATTTATTGGCCTTTTTCTAGAAAATTCTTGTAAAACTTTATAACCGTCATTTTGAACTCTATATCCAGTCATTTGCTTCCTCCATTTCTTTCATTTGTGATCTGTTTCTTTGTCTCCACATGTTGGCTGCTTCCCTGAATTGACAGAGTGGCTTTGTGTGGTAGTTGTCCTATAGGGCCCAGTGGCTCAACCTCCCCACTTACCTGAGGTGGACACTTGTGGTGCATCTCTTTGTGGGCTGTGTGCACAGACTTGTTGTAGTTAATCCTTGATAGCTGTAAGGATCAGCTATGTCTATGCTGGTGAGAACTTCTGTGCTGGTGTCTCACACCCTTATGAAACAAGACTTGCAAAAGCCTCTGTGCTCAGCTTGGATGGGGCAGAGTCTCAGGGCAGAGCAGACAGCATTGGTCTCCCATCAGCCCTGCCCTAATAGACCCTGAGTCTCAGTGTCTCATGATAATCACTGCAAGCATCTCTGAGAGAAAGCCACTCTCGAGTTCCACCTGCTGTTAGACAGTCCTGTCTCTCCCTGAATGAGTCTGGGTCACTAGAGTTTTGCACAGAACTGGAATTCAGTGCAGTTGTGAGCTTTTTTCTCCCTCCCACTTGAGAAAGCCAGCCGTATACTCAGTTGCCCACTCTCTCCGCATGTGCATCTCAGTACCTCTGCCTCCTGCAGCTCTTCTGAGTTGCAGTGTGCTTTTCTCTTTCCTTCTAGTTGTATAATTTCCACTCAATTATCCTTCCTGTGATTCTGGATGATGTCCATTTTGTCTTTTAGTTGTAGTTTTGAAATTGTTTTGTGAGGCAGCAGTTTAGGTATTCACCTATGCCACCATCTTGGTTTCCTCTAATTCGATCACTTCTGATGAAAAAAATAAATTGCCCAAAGACACCTAAAAGCTGAAACCTAAACATCACTTTTTATTTTTTCCTAACTTCTTCTGGAATTACCTTTCTGTTTTGGCTAATACCCTACACAAAGCAATGATTCCCACAAAGTGGCGTCCTTCTCTGGGCTATATGTGGCTCTAAATAAGGCAGGCCCAAACCTCTTTGAAGAGAGCAATATGGATTGAGCTGAAAAATTACCTCCTAAAAGTGAGAAAGGGATTAGACTGCTGCTTGAGAATGGTGGAATTATTTGGAATGTTTTACAAATGGTTGCTACATCAAGAACAAAAAAGTTAATTACAAAATGTGTACATCATAATATGCTTTTAAAATCACTTTGCATTGTGCTCACATTCCCTTAAATGTTCTTTCCAAAGGTATTCAGCTCTAGCCCAATCAAAATCTCTGAGGAGAGACAGAGGCAATTTGGTGAAAAAGACACGGGTAGGGGGTAGGACAGGGTGCGGGAGGCAGTGAAAGGAGAAAGCAGCCTTCCAGTTACAGATCAGCCCTCAGTTTAAAGATCAGCTTCAAGCAGGCTGGCCTCAGGCGGAGTCTGGGTCAGAGGGAGGAGCAGCGACATGAGGGGACTGGATGGCTCTACATCTCATTCAGATCAAGCAGAGTCTGGTCCAGCATCCTTTGTGTTCAGAGGTGTTCTTCTTTGGTGCATTTCAATTTATCTTCCAAATCATCAATTGTCTTTTCCAGCTTGCCTGAAGATCTCTCAGCAAACTCAGCATGGGTCTCTGCTTCCTTGAGTTTATTGGTAAGAATCTTTATCTCTTCCTCATATTTGTCTTCTTTATGAGAGTACTTTTCTTCAGCAACACTCAGACACTTCAGGTTCTGGTCCATCAGTCTGATCTGCTCATCCATCTCTTGGCAACAGGCCTCTGCCAGAACAGCTCGTTCCTCTGTGAGTTCCAAGTCTCCCTCAATAATCACCAACTTACAAAGCACCTCTTCATACTTTCTATCTGCCTCTTCTGCAATGTGCTTAGCTTCTTTGAGTTGGATTTTCTGGAGTTCCAGCTTTTCATCTTTTAAAGCTCAGTTTTCAATAATCTTCTTAACTCTCTCACTCTCATCGGCAGCTTTCTCAGCTTTCTCCAGCTTTTCCCCTGGCTCCAGCTCTTGCAGGGCAGTGACCAGGAGCTCCTGAGCACGTTCCAACTCCTTTTCAACCAGCTGGATCCCACGGTTCAAGGAGGCCACCTCAGCCTCAGCCTGTTCCCGAGCCCAAATTTCTCCCTCCACTTCCTGATGGAGGCACTCAGCCCTCTCTATAGCATCATCTGTCTGCTGCTGTAGAACCTGGATCTTGTGTTCACTGCATCAGTGGTGGTGATCCCAGTCATGGTGTCCACCCAGCTTCTCTCGCGTTCCGTTTCCTGCCTCCTCCTGCAACTCTTCTCCTCGTCTGAATTTCTTGATGAAGTTTGGATCAGTTGCTTTCTAAATACTTAACTTTCTTTAATTACTTCACTTCTGGACTAGGAACCATAATATTTGTATCACATATCATCCTCTTTCTAGGATTCTCATTTGTGTTATAAACCTACACTCCTTGCCCTGGCCAAGTGGCTCGGTTGGTTGGAGTGTTGTTCTGTAAGTCAATGAAGTGTGGGTTTGATTCCCCATCAGGGTTTATATGAGAAGCAGCAGATTGAAGTTTCTCTCCCACACCTTCCTCGATCTCTAAAATAAATAATCCTCCCCCATGCCTCCTCCAAATATCCTCAGGTTAAAATTAAATAAAAAAGCAAAATACAAACAAACAAAAAATTACAATAAAATTTCAAGCAATTGTCACAAAAGTTGGATGGAGTAAATTTTATAAGTCATAACAAATCTGAAAATAGGATTAACAATTTGGCCTCACATATAAATCTAGCTTCAAAATAAGTTGCCTTCATTCCTTTAAAGGCAATTCTGCATTGTGTTCTAGTTTCTAAAGTTGCTGATGAAATATCCAATGTCAATCTGATATTTTGGGGTAGAGGCTTACGGGAGAAGTAGGACATTTATTATTTGTCCCCAAAGATTTTAGCTTGTTTTCCTTTGGATTTCCTGAAATTTTATACATTTGGACACTCAGTGGACTTTTTTCATTGATCAACTTCAACCTTTCTTTAGCTCCAGAAACTTTTCTGAAATTATTTCTTTAATTGTTAAAGTTATTTTGTTTTCTCTGCACTATTTCTGGAATTTCTAGTATTTGCATAATGGTCCTCCAGATTTATTGTCCACATTTCTTCATTTTCTGTTCTCTTAGTCTCCTTTTTCTTTTTAAATTATGCTTTACTTTCTGGGAGATTTTAATAATTTTACCTTCATCTTGGTCCCTCTCTTTGGGCTGTTGTTTTTTTTCCCTAAACTGTAAGGAATCATTAGCTTTCCATGTTTATCTATACTAATAAAAGCCTAGGTGGCATCTTGCCCCTGAGTCATCACAGGATGGCAGCCCCCAAGTCATCATAAAATAGCCACCACAAGCTGTCTGGCAGGGCAGGGCAGTTGGGGGTGAACAGACCAGCAAGGGAGTGAAGTTGGGAGTTATCAGGCTAGCAGGGGAGTGAAGTTGGGGGGACTGGGCTTGCAGGTGAGGGCTGTTGGCAGGGGACTGGGCCAGAAGGGAAGGACCGTTGGTAGGAATCAAGCTTGCAGGGAGGGCAGTTAGGGGTGACCAGGCTGGCAGGGGAGGGCAGTTGGGGTAATCAGGCCAGCAGGGGAGCAGTTAGGCATCAACCAGGTTGGCAGGGGCAGTTAGGGGCAATCAGGCAGGCAGGCAGGTGAGCAGTGAGGAGACAGCAGTCCCGGATTGTGAGAGGGATGTCCTACTGCAGGATTGGGCCTAAACCTGCAGTGAGATATTACTCGAGGGGTCTAAGATTGGGGAGCTTGCAGGCTGGGCTGACGGACACCCCCCTCTAGTGCTGGAATTTTGTGTACCAGGCTTCTAGTTTTTAAATAGAGTACTAAGTTATTATTATGGGGAGTATATTTTTCCTCAGCCAAGTCCACTTCATGGAGAGGGAGAATTTTAATCTGTTTCAATAGTAAATGTTTAGTTAATCATGCTTATTCTCATGCACAGCCCACTCCTGCTCTCATATCTGCTATCTCTGGGCTTACAATCTCTCCTGCTCTGACAGGGAAGAACATCTCCAACCACTTTTTCTGTTGTAGCCTCCTGTGTGGATCCTGGACTGTGATTTCCTCTCTCAACATGAGCCATTTCAAAGTCTTCAATTCCCATCACTGTTATGGATGTGTCTGCTCTCCTACACCTTTATTGTTGAGCTATGGGATGTTTGGGAGGAGATTGAGGTAAGTGCATGAGTGTAGTCTGTCTTTCTGAACCAAAGCTCAGTTAATGCCCTTGTATAGTTCCTGAATCTTGGGCATGAAGGGATTAAATGCTTTGTCAAATGATTATAAGTGGTAGAGATGAAAACAATAATTCTGTTTTTCTGTCACCTCGTCTAATGTTTTTTCCATGTCTCTGTAAATCTTCACTACCTCTTGTCACTCTCACTCTCATCTTTTGTTTTCACAGAAATATCAGAGATAATCATATTTAGAAACTTTTTAGTTTTAAAACCTAGTGTAAATCAGTAAGAGCTGGAAAATAAATTAGTTGACTTGGGATGGAGAAGGGGGTAGGAGGAAAGCATTAAACATTTTTCATTATGATCTTTGAACATCACATTAGTGCACTAGAGGCCAGATTCGTGCATATTGAAGAGAAATTAATTAGAAGAAATATTTTAATATTGCTGTTTCCTCTTTCTCTAAATAGAAGTGTCAGTCAAATTCATAATTGACAATGACAGCTTAAAACACATGCTTGTGATTGGCATCAGTGAGAGCTTTATATTTATTGTGCATGTGCGAGTCAACTTAGCCTTTTATAGATATAAAACCAACTTGCTTAATTAGACCTGCTTTCTGATGTAGCTAAACTTTTTCTAGCCCAGTGAAGCACCCCAACTTCTCTTTCAAGTAATAGTGAACAACACAGCAATAAATAACAATACAAAGCAGGTTATTATTGTAAATCACAGAGGGAGAACAAAGGGTAAACTATTTAACTGCAGCAGTATTTGACTATATTGTGCACAGTGAGAAAACCTGAAATCATTTTCAAGGCCATAGCGACCAGTCAGATGGTCACTTTAGCATATTAGCCACATATATATATATATATATATATATATATATATATATATATAGAGAGAGAGAGAGAGAGAGAGAGAGAGAGAGAGAGAGAGACTAAAGGTCAAGTGCATAAAAATTTATGCACTGGAATGTGGGGTCGCTTAGCCCCCTCTCACAGTCCAGGAGCTTGTTGAACAAAAGAAGGTTGAATTGTGAGCCACTCTCCATGTGATTGGAAAGCTCCTGCTGGTACCTCTAGAGTTTTAATTTATGGTTGTGTATCTGCTTTTGTTTTTCACTGTGTCCTGCAGACCATAAAATAATGTAGCTGAAATGATTAATTCACCCTATGTCTTTTCTGGTCATTTTTTAGTACTCAGTATAGTTATTTTAAAATAATTGAACCCTCTCTCTCAGCAATCTCAGAGTTTGCAGCTTATACTTTATGGCTGCACAAATGACTGATTTGGCTCCTAGTTATGGTGGAACTGACCCACTGATGCCTGATGTTTCTTCCAACACAGACTTGTTGGGTTGCACAGAAAAAAGCCATGCATTACAGGAGGAAGGAAGAAAATTTTCAGAAGTTGTTACTGGATTTCTCTCAGTTTAATGGAGATTTTTTTGTTGGAAATTTATCCATAGGACAAGGATGAGCAGTTGATTGCTTATTGGGAGGCAATATGGTGGTCACACAAGCTGCAGAATGTATATAACCACGCACATAAGACCTATGTTCATATTTCTCTACATATTCTAGAAATAAAAATATGGTCATCTTCTTGACCACCCTGGCTAAATTAGTCCTCCATCAATCACTTTACCACATTGCTGTGTTTCATTATTATCATAGCATTTATCAATGCCTGAGGTGTTCATTTATTTGTTTATTTCATGTTTCTTCTTGATTAAAATGTAAGTTCTATGGAAGGTGGGACTTTTTTTGTAGAAGATAAGTTCTTATTTACTTACAGTAGTACCTCGAGATATGACTGCCCTAATATACGAGATTTGTCGAGCAAGTGATTTTTGCTTTGAAATACGAGCAACATTTGAGATACGAGTAATGGAGCGGATCAGCGGCTACACACGACCCACCAGTTTACCTCGACTTGAGCATCTCATAGTTTCCCACGCCTCAGTCAGTGTGCTTGTTTACCTTGTTGTCAAAGCATCTTTTGTGCATTTACAGTGGTACCTCGAGAAACAAGTTTAATTCATTCCA